>NW_019290534.1:46536-62195 GCF_000500325.1 Leptinotarsa decemlineata | reverse complement strand
AATTATTCAGAAAAATAGAGAATATGAAGTGAAAGTGGGTGGCATCAAATTATTCGTAAGAAAATGATCTTTTTCTCAAAAAGCCGACGAGCAACCCCCTTTCCATTTGAAAAAATCAAGTTAACTGGAGAAATTCATATTTGCGACTGAAATAATTTTTAAAACGACTGTGAAGTCATAAGTCTCAAAGTCATAGTTTACCCATGTTACTTCATCAAGAATGAAGCGATTTACACGATCCATGGCATTCTAGATCAAAAAATAAAAATCGGAATAAAAATGATTTTGTCAAATATTGACAAGTGAAGTATTGTTGGATTTAGAAGTGTCATTCTCGATCGAAATGAGTAAAAATATATAGGATGTCCCATTTAAAAATCGAAAGTTGGGGTCATTTCCGGTCAAACCAGAAGTACAGCAAAGTAAGTAAATATGTCAAAAAATGTAAATTGAACTATAATACACAACCCCCAAATTTAATTTTTCTATCTCCAATAATAAAACAGTTATAGGGGTGAGTCACCGTAGAGAATCGCCAGGTATATGTAAGTGCATAACTTTGTTTTTATAGATTTTAGTTGTAATTCTGTAATAATGTTGATTTATTAAATATTTTGTGTCTCGTTGCATGGAGGTTAAACAAGTTTAGTGTTTTAATCATTGTAGAACTGGATGAAGGCTACTTAGTCTTGGACTGTTTATAGTTTGTATGCATCAAGAGATGACCCTCGAATTAAAAAAACCCCCATTGGATAATAATAGGTTGAAAGAGATAAAATATACAGTAAATTGTTTATTTTTTATATTTTAGTACACCATCAGAGAAATAGGTACACCATGTACAACACATCACTACTACTAATATGATAAACAATAACATGGTTGATAGGTGTTACGAAATGAGTGCAAACAGCTAGAAATGGATATTGTTTGGCACAAAACTGTAAGCTTGTTTCAAGAATTTAATTTTTTTGAATTATCAATAACTTAATGGAAGAGGTATAGTAGAAGCAAAATAAATAATCTTCATTATATATATTTTAGGTGAATGCTCAAGTTTTCGACTCCGTAGCTGTTAACTTGAAATCAAAATGGCTTCACTTTTTCAAATATACCCTTTCAATTTAAACAAAATTATGTATCCAAAGTTACAAGATACAGATGAGAATTGATAAAATTTGGTCTTAAACTCTTCACAGTCAACTGAAAAAGTTTTTCCACTTCTAACCAAATATTGTAATGGAATATAGAAAACTTCTACTAAACCTACAATAAGTACATAAGCAAATCACCAACCATACTGAAAATTATCTTGAATTGAATGCTAAGGTGATGGTAAAGACCATATCTCTGACAATTTCTCAAATTTTTAACAGCTTAGTGCTAACACAAACCTGTGATACAGAGATCTAAACATTTACTAATGATAGCATTTATTTCTTTTCACTTAATATTCCCTACTCTAAGCTCACATTAATGAATATCTAAAACATTACATAATTATTTTCAACAATATATACATTTCTTCGAAATGTATCTTACTGTTTTCTATGTGGTTCCAATCAAGCAGTTTTACACAAAAGTTCAATATAAATAAAAATGTGTAGTAAAATTCACAAAAAAAAAATCTTAAAAATATTTTCACTGTCAGTACAACCACATAATCAAAATTTGTGAAATATGCTCCAAGACCTACATTATTGTAAATTTTATTTAAGTCCTATTCATATATTTTTTTGGAAGTTGGTATAAATAAATCATTTAAAATATCACACATTCTGTTCGAATATACTATTTCATTATAAAGGCTTTGTAAATTTTTATGCACAATTCCTAAAAACATGTCACCTAATTGCATATTTCCATAGTATCACAACAATGTAACTAGAAAAACATGAGTTCAACGTGCTTTAGGGAATGGATTTTGCACAAAAATTCAAGGCAAATTCAACAATTCCCTCTATACTACACTGAGCCCAATGGGCGAAGAAAAGATTAATTTTTTCAATTTCTACATATTTAGGACAATACTTGATATTTTAACTGAAAATTATTCTGAACTTTGTAATCAGTTGAATTCGCAATATTTTGTACCTGAAATCCACCCATACTCAAGGGCAAGTACAGTCTAGATGTATTGTTTACAAGTGTACAGCAAGCTGAATCCTGGAAAAAATATTTCAGTTAGAAAAAATAAGTCAAAATCTGTTTTCAATTAAAAATCAATTGGAAAATTTAAATTACTTTTTTTCTAGGATTCTTTTAATGTGTTTTGAAATGAATGACTAATGCAACCCACTCGTTACAATCTTTATATATAGGCCCAGGCCATAGGCCTTTCATGACTAGAGTAATACGTTATTTCAATAATCTACATTTTTCTGTTCTTAACATTGTAGGACATCCAGAAATCACAGCAAGAAAATAAAACATAAAAACCGTCAGAGTTCACAAATATATCTCATAAAAGTTATTTATGAGATCATCATAATAAGATCTAAAATATTATCAACGTATAAGGCATAAATCTAAGACTGGTCAAAAATATTTAAAATTCCTTCAAAGGCACTACCTTAAGCATGAAGATGACACTTTTTGGCCGACTCACTGAACATGTTTATTATATTATACTTATTTATTATAACTCTTCAAATCTAGCAATCTAGTTACGAATTATTATTTGAATGCTAATATAATTGAAGTTAATGAGTAGTAAAGAGAGAATATCGACCAAAAAATGTTAAAGAATGTAGGAACACCATATGAATTATTTAGGAGGAATTACTGTATTTGATACCTTTTCAGGATAAACTAGAAAATCAAGATAATATTGAACTATAAATATTGAAAAAAGCATAAGTCATGTAAGAAAGTTCCTTTCTTTGGTGAAAGGTTTTGGAAATTTGTAGGGAGTCCAAAGGTTAAATATTTCTTTTGAGGAAGTATCCAAATTTTGTTTATCCAATTATTACAATTTATCCCTGTTTATCCAATTTATACAATTTATGTTTCATCATTTTTAAGAGACTGCCCTTTTAGACAGTATGTATTAGTAGTATCCATTCTTAGAATGTTCCTTCACTGTTCACTCGGTCATCTAAAAATTTAATAAACGAGACTCATTAAAATAATAGATCTGTGGAAATTTGTAAACCCAGAAAAGATGCCCGTTATTCAAATTCCTCCAGACAATTCATTGGTTTCTGCAAATACAAGAAAATTATGCTCGAGAAACAACTGACCTCTTTAGTCTCAGAGTGGTTGAGACACAGAAAGTATCTAATGGATAAAATGAAAATATTAACAAAAAAGTGATGCAATGTACTTCAAGCAAAATTAAAGCATGTACAGTAAAACCTCAATTAACCAAAACGGTTCTATAATATGATTCAACACACAAGTGCAAGAGTACTTCTTGAATACAAAACAGCAAAACCTTTTTTATATTTCCCAGAAATCACAGAGTTTTGTAATTCATACATGAGTTTTATAATACAATAAATTGTTTTGATTAACATACCCCATTCAAAAATAAAAAAAAACGAGTATACCATCATAAATCGTTTGTGATTCATTTCTCCTTCTCTTTTAGTAGGTTATTTGTGGATGTTAACGAGTTAAGTATAACATTCGGCATACGAAATAGCAGTCACCCCTTTACTTCGGATAACTGAGAATTTACTGTACTAATAAAAAAACCAGTTTAATTAAAAACAATGAAAAAAGTCAAGTTCCATTGGAAATAATAAAAATACAATTCTTAGTAAAGAGCAGATTCTCTGAAACTCCTTATAACCTCATCAGAATAGAAGCAAAAAATGCAAGTTGGAAATGCAAGTTGTTTTTGCACAGGGATAATCCAATCCATAATTACCACAAATGGGTTGCAAGATTATTTCAGTAGTGCTTTTCATTCATTGTTTGATTTATTTGTTTTTGTCAACAACATTCAAAACCTTACTGAATGAAGCAACTCAGCTAAAGTTCTATATACAAAACCAAATAACATATTCACAACTAAAGCTGCGATTTTAATCATGCAATTCAATTATGTAATTACGGGAAAATTCATCAACATAAACCTGTATGATAGAATCAAAGAACCTAACTCTTCTATTGTAACAAATTAATACACCTTAGGTGAGGTGAACAAAACCAATTTAAATATTAATAAATTTTTTTACAAAATTTTTACCCACGAATAGATTGAAAATGAAAGAAACGTGAAGGTGTTTCATGTTGTATATTGCTGGTTGGAAAATCCTTACTCTGCTGAAAAACGTGCTGGATTGAAATCTGGATTCATTATTGAGAAACCTCGGAATTCGTCCTGGTTGATTGACTGGAGAACCTGGTTGCTAACAGGTGTCAAAACAGGTTCTTCTCTGGTAAATTCTGCATCGAAATTTGTCACATCTTTTCTGCTTTTCTGAAAATTAAGATTTTTTTCAAGTGTCAGGGTTACTATATAGTTACGAGTACAAAATAGAGGGGGTAGATGACAAGTGGAACAAGGGGGAAGGTGTGGTTGCAAAACAAGTTTGACATCAGTGACATAGTGTTAAATATTGACGTTACTGATACTGAGCTTGAATTTCAGAATTGAAAATTACTTTGTAAGCTTACTTTATGATTGGTTTATGAATTTTTTTTGAAGTTTCTTTGATGGAAATTTTCAGTTCATTCATTCTCTTTATAGTTCTCTTTATAGAAACACCTGAAGCAGTTGCCATTGGTTATAAGAATTGGAAAGCGACTCTTCCTTTTTCCACTTGAATTATTGCTCATTGAACTTCCTTCCAAGTCAAACAGTATTCTTACTGGAGACTTCTGTTGCTGAAGAAGAATATTATAATTTTTGTGTTTAGTTGATTCTTCATTTCATTTAATCCCTTTGTTTGTTGGATTTTGATAAAAAGTCAGTTGATTGTCAAATAAAAAATATAACTTGACCAGTTGTCAGTGACTATTGTCAACCCGATCTCACTGTAAATGATAAACCAGTTTCCAAATCTGTCAAAAATAAAGTGCATAGGAATGTGCATTGATGAACATCTCGATTGGAAAGTACATTGTTCGAGTTTGATATCAGCGCTTCATTCGCAGTGTTATCTTCTGAAAAATTGAGAACGTTACTTACACATTCTCAATTGCTGATGGTATATTACGGGCAAGTGGAGACTCGTATGGTGTTTGTTTCTGGGGATGGTCAACCATGTCTCAGGAAGTTTTCATTGCACAAAAAAAAATCATCAGGTGCATCATGAATGTGCCTAATACCGAGAGAGCTAAAAGTTTTTTCAGCAACTATGAAATCTTAACACTTCCATCGTTATATATTTTTGAATTGTGTCTCTATATTTTCAAGAAGAATTCTGATATACACCAACTAAATACTCGTTCTCAAAATTACTTCCATATACCAATTTGTAAAAATAGAGTACATTTTTATTCTCCTGCTAATAATGGCTAACGTGCATTTAATAAATTACCAAATGAATTGAAAAACTGTTCTTCGTTATTGACTTTCAAAAAGCAACTCCAAAAATTACTTGCTACAAGATGTTTTTCAAATGTATAACATTTTTATATGTTTTTATATATTTTTAACGGTGAGTCTTTGTATTCAAAAGCTCTGAATGTGATATTGTTAAATCTATCTTGTATGTTTTTTTTTTTCTAGACTTGACTATTCCAATTCACTATTTTGTCTCTTGGGAAATAAATTATTATTATTATTAATTTCATATGGAATATTGGATCTATATAATAAAAATATAACTTCTGTGAGTACTTGGACCCCAAATACAATGTCTGTAAACATTTGGGTTTACAATTTCAATATAAATTTTGACGGATTTGAATCGAACTTAATATAGTCGCTGATGAATTTATTTCTTTTGACCTGTAAACAAACTTTGACGATAATTTCTGGTCACACACTGTTGTTTCTTCAGTTCAAGTATGGAAGACATCACAGTAGAGCAAACTATAAAAGGCTCGATCAGAACTGTCTTCAAATTAATTGAGAACATAGTCAGGAAGGAATTGACCCTCTTCAAACTATAATCAGCTTTGGACCATTTTCAACAACTCCTTTTCTCATCAAAAGATAAAACAAAAATTAAAAATGCATTGGATTACCAAAGTCATTAAAATCTCATCTTTCAGAAAATTTGCTTATTCCAAAATATAAACTAAAACAAAAGAAAAAACTGATAGCATAACTATTCATTGCGCTACTTGGTAAGAGTGATTATAATAACTGACTCTCTCACAACACAAAAAAAACAGTTTTGATATCACTTTAAGATTTCCATTGCAACTTTTTTTAAATGATTCGCTGAGCAAGTATTAATATCGCAAAAGCTACATATCGAGTTGTAGTTTCCACACATATATTTAATTGGAAAATGCGATATTGTTTGATCGTGCTGCAGAGCAGTGAAATGTGAGATTCAGCCGTGACTGAGGTCTTGGCACCCTAAAGTTCAATTCTAACAGGAGCAAATGGCAGTCTACTTGGCTGTGCAGTAGTTTATGCAAAAAGGTTATTGAAGCACATCTTCTCCTTTTTTTTAAACAAATTAATTGAAAGTGATTGAGGAGACTATAGTGGTCAGAACCCCTAGCTGGATAAATTCCAGTGTTTTTGAAGTATAAGAATTTCAAAAATTTTCTTAGAACTTTTTCAATTGAGTACTCATGACAGAAATAGTAGGGGCTCCAAATCGTTATTGAGCAGTATTCAAGCTTGGATCTGACATATGAGTAATATAGTATATTCAAGCTTGGGAAACTTTTTTGTTTATGTGATTGGCAAATGCCATTTTAAAGTCAAAAAATACACTTAAGTCCTTAGTCTCCACATAACGGGTTAGCAAACTACCTTGAATATTGTATGGATGTTCAATATGTCTATGTTTTCTAGTATATGACATGACTTTACATTTACCTATATTCAGATGTAGGTTATTAATTTCACACCAATCCTGCACATTATCTATATCTTCCTGAAGTGTTATGCAATCATTCACATTTTGGATAGAATTCAATATTTTCAGATCATCAGCAAAAAAAAAGTTTCATAGAATTTATTTGTGTGCTTGAATCATTAATAAATATCAAAAACAACAGCGGTCCCAAATTCGATCCTTGGGGTACGCCAGACTTAACAATTATTGTGTTTTATTTGTATCCGTTGTAACAAACTATTTGGTTACGGATAAAAAGGTACGATTCAAAAAACCTAGTAGCTTATTACTAAGGCCAATAAGGTCCAGTTTCGAATGTAGGATGCTTTGAGAAATCTGTGTATATCACGTCCACCTGTCTTTGATTATTCAATGTTGAGCACACGTAGTGGGAAAACAGTGCTAGATTTGATTCAGTGCTGTGGAGGTTCATGAAACCATGTTGAAATTCACTTATTTGGTTGTGTGTTGACAAGTAAATGTGCTTATACAAGATAATTTCAAACGCCTTCGCGAAGTTTGAGATAATTGAACTTGCTCTGTAGTTTGATATGTTGTTTGAAACATCCATGTTCTTTAAAATTGGACAAATTTTGGCAAGTTTCCAAACATCAGGAAACGTTGCTGTATTTAACGATAAGTTAAAGAGGAAACAGAAAGGAAAAGCTAAGACTGAGCTACAGTCTTTCACTATGAAAGATGGTATGGAATCAAAACTGGAAGTCATTTTGTTCTTGAGGTTTTTATCGCTTCTCTCACTTCATTAACCGAAATGTTTGTGATGTTGATATTTTGACTATTATTTACCGATTCCGAACGACCTCTTGGATTTGAATTGTAAGGAAGATACACGCTGCTAAAGAACTCTGAAAACGCATTTACTATATCTTGAGGGCTTTCTAGTTCTTGATTGTTATAGTTCATTTTACCAGGAATTCTTGACTTTGTTTTTTTTGAATTAATGAAATTCCAGAAAGATTTTGGATCATTGCGAATTGATGATTGTACATTTATTAAATAGATTTCATAGGACTGTTTGATTTGTGTTTTTATGGTGGACTGCAAGATTCTAAAGCGATTTAAATAGAACATTGATTTGGTCTTTTTATACTTTTCCAAGGCGTTAGCTTTATCACGAATATTTGCAATAATATCGTTGTGATACTGATAACCATTTTAATGAGTCCAACATGAAAATAATATTTGTACAACAGTTACACCTTAAAATTATAAGCATTCCTCGATTCTGCAATTTCTGTAGACTTGAAATTTTGTTAGCATCAAAGGAATATAATTTACTTCCACAGAAATCAAAGTGAGGTTGAATAATTGTATTATAAATTGTTAATCTAGAATATAAAGATAGCTGAGATGAGACTCTAGTAAAGAAATATATCTTTTTCGAAATTTTTCTGTAAATTTAATTAAAATGGACATTGAAAGAAAGAGTGTTATCTAGCATGAAACCCAAATACTTAATCTCGTTTACAAATGTGATTTTTTCACCATTTATTGAAAGTATATATTGATACATATCAACATATTTTATCTTATATGGTGTAGATAATAGCATTGCTTTAATTTCATTTATGTTAGGTTCAAATTTATTGTTATTTAGATAGGAATGAATTGTTGCTAGTGAGTTGTTCATTTTGTTGATAGCGCTATCCAAATTACTACTTAAAATAGATAATATTGTATCATCAGAAAACAGGTTACTAAAGTCACAGGAATGGAAAATATGCATGTCATTGACATGCAATAAGAACAATACCTCTATCAGGATAGGTACCATAAGATTTGAAGTAAATAAACTTTAGGAAATGACGTTGAACTCAAAAGATCTACAACTGCGTACTATAAATGTTTTACTTACTTTCGATCTAATGTGGTTGGAAAAAGACAAATTTTGATGAAAATATACACAAAATATTGTGTATATTGTACTCAATGACAGACATTTTCCTACTGTAATATACTACTTTACGTTTGGATCCATTAAGATATAGTTTGTTGACTTCACACCAAGTCTGTATATTTTCTAAGTGTCCTTGCAATGTCGATAGTTTCGACAGATAAATATAGTTTTAAATCATATGCAAAAAATTACTGAGATCATTAATAAATAATAGGAATAGAAGTGGTCCGAGATTCGATCCCTGAGATACTCCTGATGAAAAATTGTAATAAAAAGAATCGTAGCTGTAATATGATACGAATTGTTTGCGTTGGAGTAAGTAGGATTTAATGAAAAGTAATGCTGAGTTATGGAAACCAAATTGGTGGAGTTTTTGTAGAAGGATCATGTGATCAAGTCGATAAAATGCTTTAGCAAAATCAGTGTACATCACATCAACTTGACCAAGATTATCTAAGACATCACTATCATTTTGAGTCAATACAATAAAATTTGTTATGGTGGATCTGTCGAGACATAAATCCATGTTGTTGTGGAGATATGATATTACGAACTGAGGAATGTACGCGATTATAGATGAAAATTTCAAGAAGTTTAGCAAAGTTCAATAGAATTGAAATAGGACAATAATTCCGAATAACAGATGGATCTCCAGACTTAAAAATGGGACAAACTCGTAATATCTTCCATAATTCAGAAAAATTATAATATAAAAAAAAATAAGTACATTATTTATCCTTATCTGCATTAACATTCAAATTTGACTATTCATAAACACATATTTGCTAAAGATGATAATAATTAAAAACTGCAACACTTACCTGCAATATTTCAGGAGCTATGTAATCTGGCGTACCACAAAATGTGGACGTTGTGATCCCTTCCAATATACCTTCCTTGCACATACCAAAATCAGCAAGCTTACAATGTCCTTCGGCATCCAATAGAATGTTATCCAATTTGAGATCACGATAAATAACACCGTGTTTGTGTAAAAACTGTAGTGCCAAAGTCACCTCAGCAGCGTAAAATCTTGCCCTAGGTTCGTCAAATTTCTTGGCACGTTGTATCTGGAACATAAGATCGCCTCCATTGACATATTCCATGACGAAGAATAACCTATCTCTTGTTTGAAAACATGAGTGGAGAGCTGTTAGGAATGGATGATTGGCAGCCAGGGCTAGGATGCGTTTTTCTGTCATGGTACAATCAACGTCATCATCCTGTATTATTACATCTTTCTTCAATACCTTCACGGCATAAACTTCTTCTGTATTTTTCTTCTCAGCTAACATCACTTTTCCAAAGCTGCCTTTACCTAAAACTTTCACAAAGTGAAAGTCTGTGACTCCTAGTGATTTTCTGGAGTTGGCTACTTCATCTGGAATTTCAAATCATATGCATTTAGTTCGAAGACTTTCTACCTTAAATGACTTCTAAACACTGAACCAGAAGATACATCACCTAACATTTTTAGTACCATTAAAATCTAGTGTACCACCAATGAAATTCAGTGAGTCACCCTTGCACATAACAATAATAACAGCCAGCATTTGTAGACATATTTATATTGGTTGAATATATTTTGAATACAACACATTTTAACAGATCAAGAAACCGTAAAAGATACTGGCTTGCAATATTTTCCCACGATTTTGTGGAAAGAGTGAAAATGCCATTTTGTGCTAGGTAAATAAATACATCTATCATGCTGTTATCTCTTGACTTCCACAGCCTAACCACACAATTTATTTACGATACCTATATTCAAAAAATAAAATGATTTCTATCTGATGATTTTTATCTTATAATTTCCTGCACTCTATAGAACTTCGATAAGGAATTCCTGTTTCCTATCGAGAACCAGGACTATCATAAAAAATACTAGCCATTATACTCCTAAAACTTTTTTCAACCTGAATAACTTACCACTGTTTGCCATTTTCTCTTCAGTGATTTTCGATAAATCCTCAGGAGTTGGATCACTACTTGCATTAGAGTTTTCAGGGGAGCCTTCTTGTTGACCTCCATTTCCACCAGATCCAGATAGTAATTTACGCCTCGGTGGCTGTATATCGGGTGAAATTCCTACAAAAACATTGGATACTTATCAATGCATGCAAATCTCTTTGAAAGTTATAAGGGGGTAAATGTTTCGAAAATACAAAACTTATTTCTAAATATTTCTAACGAATAATCAGTGATAACTTGTCATTTTCTTTTTGAATGAAATATAATATTTTTACAGAATGTTTTGAGGAAAACTATATTTTATGTGAAAATAGATCTGAAATTTGAAATTATAAGAAGCTGACAATATCTGAAAATGATTTAAAATCTCTTTAGAGTACAAATAGTTGTGAATTCTGAGCAATTACCTCAAGGCCACTAAAAAATCACACGATTTCATTATTCAAAAAGCATTTATTAGATTAATTTTCGACAGTAACTTAGAAACCTCTATGAATACTTGCAAAAAAAACTTAGGTTTTGCCTTGCATCTAAAAACATTCATTGTTTTCTAGAACTGAAAACATATTTCAATTAATCTTTTTTTGATTATTTGTTTAGATTGAAGGACTGGAACTCATTACAAAAATTACCATTTTACTCTGGATCATATCTGTACAATTGATACTGGCACTCATCAGAAAACATGACGTCTTCTAATAGGATGATATTGTTAACCAACATGTCCATCATTTGCTCACAAAAATAAGTTCTTCTATCAAAATCGTCTTCTATGAGCTCCTGAGTAGGTATCATTTTATAGGGATGCATTTTTTTTTCTTTTAATATGTTTACTATCGATGTATGGCTAACATTGAATGTGTGGATGCCTCTCTACTCGATGTATGTGGGTTTTCCTCAAACTCAAGCATCACATCTAATTTGAGTTACTCACTCATTGCATTGACAGCTGCTTTTTTATCTGTCCCACATGACCAAGCTCGCGAAACTGCTTCTCTATTTTGCTTATTGTTCCTTGAGATATGGGCAGTAAATTAGGAAATTTCTCATGAAATAGGCGAGCTACTTCCTGTTGTGTTCTGATTTCATCTCCGTAACCAATCATTTGTAAAACTGTTATTTTATGCAATTCCGTTAATCTAACCATTTGTCAGACTTGAAGTTAACGAACTTTAAATTCAAATTGAAATACCGACAACTATTGTAACATACAAAAAAAGTTGACAAGGCGTTTTAAACTAATGTTTCCACGGAAATTATTTACAATTTTTTAAAGAATAGCATCTAAAAAACATCGCTATGGTTTTTGCTTACTTTCTTATTATCGATACCTCAACATGAAATAAGTTTTGAGTGTATTTTATCGAATTTCGGTAACCACATGATTTTAATTGTTGCAATAAACTTGAAAGCATTACCATTTTTGAATAGAAAATAAAGTGACCTTTCAAACGATATATCACAAGCCTATACTCCCCATTTGAAAAATTGGGGGTTGTACCTGTCCTTCGACTGGGGTTAAAGATAGGGGTAGCATTTTTCTGTTGAAGTATGTCAAATTATAATTTAAATTTGACGTGTTTCGGGATTTTGTTAAAATGTGTACTGTAACTGAAATAATGAATTTATTCCATTTGGCTTTTACACACTGCATAAGAACGAAATAGGAAGAATGGGAGTTGTGTATGGTTTCAAGAATGTACTGGAGGCAACTATAAATCATTTTGAAGGGGATGACAAACAGCATGTATACTATTCGAGAGAGGATGGAAGTGGCGAATATTCTAAACACTTAATCTACATAAGTACTTAGAATTGACCCAGTTATGAGTATTGATAATAATTGAACAGAAGACAGTCTAATGAAATGGTTGTAGTGATTGAATAATGTTACTGAAATATAACTGCTATAAATTTATGCACTCTACACAAAACTGCAAACAACAGCAACACATGTTATGCTATACATTAGCTTTCTCAAGTTTTTTCATACTACAGTATGAAAACGCTTGAGTATGTAGTCATACAGTACCATAAAAACGCTGGAAAATCTCACAATTGAGTGTTATTTGAATACATTATGGATTTGTATCAAGTACCGGCCAATTCCATCACATGGCTAGAAACTTAAGTTTTGTTTGAGTCACTGAATGCAGTTGATGAATTATAACTATATCACTTCCCATAGAACTTATGGATATATGTTCAAAAATATTCTCATCAAAAATTACTTACCCATTTGCGAGAGAATTTCTGCCATCTGTTTCGTATTGATTCCGCAATTGTTGGCGACATTTTTCTGACAACGTTTGTGAACATTTAATGAACAAGCTTCACACTGAAGACCTTGTTTAATCAGTCCGTATAAGAGAGATCCACAATGATCGCAAAATGTGAAACGTTTGTAATTATGAACTACAAATCGATGTGGTACGTTCACGTTGAAGCCAGTACTTTGATGTTGACTCGATTGTACCTGTAAAATTGATGAAAAAGTTGACTTTAGATTATCAGATTATATTCTGATGGTTCAGCATAGTAAAAATTCTTTATTGTTTTCACAATTTCAATGCCCATGTTCCAAATAAACAACCAAATTGGGCAAAGCAAAACTCGAAAAAATCACCAATATGATATGTCTCAATAGAATAGCACATAAGATGTAAAAACATATAAGAATGGTTCTTATTCTATTATTTTTATTTGGAAGGACCATTACTGCCACTAAATTGTTTCCTAACTTTCTGTACACAACTGTAGTTTTATATTAATTAGTTTTACTTTGTAGCATAACACAAGTGTTAAGTCACTTAGATGCTATTTTTATACACAATCTTTACTTTATGTACTGCAATTACTGTCTTTATATCTGTCCCTTCATTAGTGTTTTATTCTCACTCTTTTTTTCAAAACATAAAACACGTCCATACCTAGATTAGGTTACGCTTCACTAATAAAAACCATATAGTCAGAAAAATGTTTTGCAAGTTGTTTATTGGGTCTTATGAGTGATAACTGAAACCACACAGAGGGGCCTGCTCTTGCTGATGAGTCTATGTGTTTGTCCCTTTTAACTGAATGTTTCATTGTATTTAGTGAACACATTTGATCACTGTCGGAATCGTCGGAGAAAAGCTGCCAGATTGATTCTGTGTACACTGACTTCTCTAAGGCGCTTGACAGGGTCAACTATAATCTCTTACTTCAAAAGCTCAACAGATATGGTGGGGTACTACTACAATGGATCAGTAGCTATCTTACGAATAGGGCTCAAATGGTTATAACAAATTATCACTACTCCACATTATTCAAAGCAACCTCTGGTGTTCCTCAGGGGTCACACCTCGGTCCCTTATTATTCAATTTATTTATTAACGACATCATTCACCGCTTCTAGCACGCCAAAGCACTACTTTTCTACTGCTACTGCAATCTCTGAGCATGTCCTCCCTTGAAACTAGAAGGTAACAGACAGACCTGACACTACTACTTTTCGATATTATTAACGGCAAATGCAGCTGTGCTGATATCCTAGAAAAAAATTCATCTACATGTTCAAAACCGCTCAACTCGACAGCAACAAACATTTTATGTACCAATTTATCGTTTAAACCACACATTCAATAGCTGCATTCCAAGAATCTTGCGATTAGCCAATAGTAACATTGATCTTGACATTTTCAACACCTTCGTGCATCATTTCAACACTTTATTTATTGTTTGTTTTAGTGGATTTTTCATTCCTTCATTTTGTTGTAATATAACTTATATCTCTTGTTCATTCACAAGAGAAAAGTATTGAAAAATATGAAGCAATCGAATGACAAAAGTTTTCTATGGACCTTGACTTTGTTAATCATTTTTTTATTCTGTTGCTGAGGGATTGAAGATACTGTACCCTCACAAGATCCCATAAATTACTTGGTAAGCATAAACATCACACAAACTTTTACCTTGAAAGGTATGAACATTGAAAAACTGAAAAAAGTAGAGACATGAAAAACAAAATACTTCTGGAGTGAATGACATTTCACTGAGAATAAATGAAAGTCTACCTAACTCTGCTTTATAATAATAATCCTCTTTACTTCACAAAAAGATTTCAATCATTATATAAAAAAAACTTAGAAGGAAACAGTGGCAAAGAATACAAATTGATTATAGCTGTAATCTTAATATCATACGATTCAGTCATGTAGGTATTCCCATAAATTGCACGGTTCTATCTATATAGTTCAATCAAAACATCTTTTGGATTCTTTGAGAAATAATTAAGCTACTTCATGTTTTAATCTCTATTGACAAACTATCAAAAATTTTCACACATATTGTGGTAATTTTTCTGTCATTGACAAAAATATATATTTTTCGGATTCATAAAATTTCTGGGCACATATTTAGATTCAAATTTGAAGTGGAATACGCATGTTGATCAGGTGTGTAAGAGACTCAATAGTAGTTATTATGCAATTCTGCAGCTAAAAAATATATTCACACTAGAGCAATTAATAAATGTGCTCTCATATTCACACATATTTCTTAAAATATTGTCCTTTGGGGAAGTACGGCCAATGCTAGCAGAGTTTTTATCAATTGAAAAAGACTAATCCGTCCAATCTTTAGCTTAGATTACCGAATGATGTGTAGGAATCATTTTAAAAAGTTTAAATTACAGACGGTACCATCGATTTACATTTATAAAACTGTAACATATCTAAAACTCAACATCAAGAGCTTCTCAAAAAATTCTGACTCTCATGACTATGCTACGAGGCATGGTGACTTATTTAGAAGTA
>NW_019290534.1:0-27942 GCF_000500325.1 Leptinotarsa decemlineata | reverse complement strand
ATATGAAAGATCCTATCTTTTTTTCGATGAGGAATCACCTCCATGAATGTTTTACACTTATTTAGTTACACCCTGTATACGGCTGATTGATCCCAAAGTTTAGATAAAATAAATAATAGTTTAAAAAGACTAAAAAATAAGCTTTTATAGCATACGAAACCAAAAAAATGAAAAATAAATATAGTTTTAAAAAACTAAAAAACACTCTTTCAAAGAACATCTAACTAAAAAGTTGAAAAAACATTTTTTAATAAGCTTAAAACAATAACGAACGAAAAATACTAGTATTATTGTAAAAAAAGCGTGGGCGCTTTGTGTCATATTTTTTGTATATCAACCGCCCGTCGCTTTTTTCACAATAATACTGGTATTTTTTGTTTGTTTTAGGCTTATTTAAAAAAATATTTCAACTTTTTAGTTCGATGTTCTTTGAAAAAGTGTTTTTTAGTGTTTTAAACTATATTTATTTATGATCATTATTTACTGACAGTTCTTTTAAAAAATCAATACCTAGAAGAAGAAAGAAAGCAAATTAACATAAATACTTTGAAGGAGGTACTAATTTTTTTTAGTTACTGTAAATAATGGTCATAAAAAATTCCAAACAGTTCAATGGTGGCGAACAAGAATATTGCAATAATTTTTATTTCTCACAGAACCTTCTGCAGTATATTTTAATTCATAATTGCATGCAGTCATGGCTGGCCACGAATTTGAGTGGCGCTCATGCCCTCTGTGAGGAGCTGAATTTATTTTTCCATTCTGGAGACTTTTTTCTATATTCTTTTATACCTGCTTTAAATGTTCCTCCAGTTTGACCCTTGCAAAACATCTTACACCAAACTCTTGTCTTTTTTATTTTTAATATGCATGCTCAATTAATTTAGTGGTTTATATTTACGCTATATTTACACTTTCATTTTTTGGGAAATTGCAAATCTTCAAATTAGGTTGGCCCACATATGAATATAATAGAACAGAAATTTATTCATCACTCAAAATTTCATACATGGAGTAGATACAGATATAAAACTTCATCAGACTAGTCAGAAAAGAACATAAAGCAACTGTGCTTATCTATAGTTACAATGTCTATATACATGTTAGCAGTTAAGTAGACATATGAAAAAGATGCAGGGTATCATCTGCTATAATAGAGCACTTCAGCTATTTGGAAACACTGAATTCCAAAGTGCTTTATTTGACTACCTTACCAAAAATGCATTTTATTCTACCCAAGAATTTCTACAACTCTAGGTATTATTGTATAATTACTTTATTTAACTTGTATTATATATATCATGGCTCTAGGTGATGTTCGATTTTTCTTTACTTATTTCGTAGCTGTCAACGAATGTCCACAAATACAAAATTTTCATGGCTAACTATGAAATGAATGTTTTTCAAGACAAATTTTCATGACTCGCCATGAATTTTGATGACCAATGGTAGCTTGGCGCACTCCATTCCACAGACATTCCTACGAAATATGGGACAACCTATAATCGAAGAAAGAGGATGACATTTCACCATTTACAAGTAGCTTTTGACCTACAAAATATGGGATACTAGGCATTCAAAAGACGGAGATTATTTGTTAATCACATTCATTAGAAACATTTTTGAAAAGGCGATATTGGCAGAAGAAAAAAAAAGTAATGATCTTTAGATTTATAGTTATTATCATCATTAAATCGGTAAACAATTTGTGACCTTCAAAATATGGAACAAACTATAATCGAAAAACAAGATCAGTTTCCACAATTTCTATCATTGAAGTTTTCAGAAACGTAGTAGAAAAATGGCAAAAAAGCAAATAAAATGATTAGGTATTGAATTTTCGGTTTTTATTATTAACATTTTGACAAGTGGTTTACGACCTAGAAAATATGGGATAATCGGTATTTGAGAACAGAGATTTTTATTCATATTACCATTACAAACTTTTTGAAAATCACAATAATAGTAAAAGAAACACAAAAATGATCATCCTTAGATTAATGATTATTATTATCATTATTTCAGCAAAAAAATTTAGATCTACAAAATATGTGACAATCTGTAATGGGAAAAAAGGATCAGTTCTCACCATAAAAGATTTCAGAAAAGGAGTCAATAAAACAGAAACGCAAATACAATGATCCTTAGATTTTTGGTTTTTATTATTATTTCAAGAAGTAGTTAATGACATACTAAATATGCTGCAACAATTATTCAAAAGAAAGAAATATTCATCATACTCCTAAGAAATGTTCTCAATAACAAAATAATGGTACCAGAAAGAAAATAATAATAAACATGTGATTTATGGCCATTAATATCATTTCAACAGGCAATTTATGACCAACAAAATATGTGACAATAGAATAAAATCATTATTTATAAGTAATTGGCAGAATATCAGAAATGCATGAAACATGTCAATACATTTTTTATTATTATTATTTTGGAACCTTATGTATGACCTACAAAATATTGAAAATAAAAATATTAATTTTCTTCATTCTCAATACAAAACTTTTCGAAAATGCTTGAAGAAATGCCAAAAACGTAAAAATGTGAACTCAATTAAGATATGTAAAAATAAATTTAAATCTATCACCTGTGTTGTACATAAGAATGAAACATCCTATATTATTCAATTACTAAAAAGTGTGATAACTCTCCCAGAGGATAATTTTACTGGCCTTAGATACAACCTTGTATTTAAAGTAAACTTAATGCTGCAACTTCATCGCCAAGACCATTTGTATTAATAAGAATGTTTCTGTTTTCAAATCGGTCACAGGTGTTGTGTATTTTCATGTGACATCCATCATATAAACAAAATTCATTGTCAGTGATAACCAAGTTGCATTTCAGACACTCCACAATAAAGTTGAAATTGTGGCTACGCCCCAGTTCAGGTTGTTGAAAAAATTCCTTATTTAGTTACTTATTCATATCTACTGCTTAGAATTTATGGAATAAAAAAAGAGTTTTCTTTGTCTCAAATCAACTGGAATTGCATCTGTCTGTGAATTTTTCACTTATTAACAATGTTTTTTGGCAAACCTGATTATTGCCATTATAATTGCGGAAACTAATTTCATGCAATAAAAGTCTTGAATTTCTGATATCGGGTGAGTTGCAATAGTCACTCAACAATTATTGATAACAAAAATGTTAACATTTGTGTTCTATTGAGACTTTTACTGGGGTGGTTGTGCTAATTTCATAACAAATTAGCAGAACCTCCAAATTGAAAAAATATATGACGGCATTTACTAACTGGGAGAAAGCCATATTTCTTTTTTTATAATATCGATTTTTTAAAGGAGATACAAATCTGTTTTGGTTTTTTTCCTTCATGATTTTTCAAAAAGTTAATATATTAAATATATGTATGACAGTGTTGCCACATGGTGCAAAATATTCTTACAACACAATGTAGATCTGATAGAAAAAATGCATTTGAGTTTCATTAGGAATTTTCCTAGGGTGGCTGTGCTAACTTGACATCAAGTTCACAACAAATTCTAGACAATTATTTTATAATTAAAAACGAATAAACAGTTATTTCTGATTTAACTTTGACTTCTACCGTTTGTGATGGTAATAACCCAAATATTCAATTCCAACAAGAAGCAGAAAATTATTCAATGGTGTAATGCAGAAACCTAAAATGAGCCTAAAATTGATTTACAATTTTGAAGGAAGATAATTTCTATTTGGTTCTACCAATTTAATTATAGAATTTGCAGAACCCACTGATTTATAAAAAAAAAAAGAAATATTGCTGGCAAGGGTAAATATGATCCTAAAATATGCTCAAAATCATGGAGTAGTCTGATTGTATAAAATGTTTTACTTTGATTTTGCTCTGCTACCAACTCTAAGCTCTGCATTAAATGAAAAGTAAATTAGTATAAAATTATGACCTGAAAAAAAAAATGACATCCACAACCAAAGACTTTGTGATAGCCTGAAAGGGATCATTCACATTTGTAATGATAAATATTTGAAAACATTTCTTTTTATTTCAATTGAAAATTGCAGAGGGAGATTTCTCATGAGTTCCAATTTTGTTTTTTTTTTGAAAGGTCTAAATGATTACTCATTGTCTATTCTAACATATCCATAGCATAAACTCTAGGAGTCTAGGATAAACATCTGCTAATTACCTCTCACAATGATCAAATCTAACCCTCTGACCTAAATAGTGACTTTCATCAATATAGGAATCAAAGATAAAATCCCTAAAACTGACATTCGTGCTAATTTAGTTCCAATTTATAAATTTAAATTTCTAGAAACAAAGCTAATAGATGAAATGCTAATATTCACTTCTCTTTTTTTTTCAGTGGATCATAAACATATAAGAAGCAACAAAATAATCTCTAAATCTGACAACCCTGTACGGGACAATCTGATCACTGAAATCTGAATTCAGATGTCTTGAAGGACTCACCCAAAAATCAGATGCATCCTTTTCCCTGCTGAGGAGATCCTCGAAGGGAATGCAAACATTAGCAACAAAAACATCGGGCGGAATAGCAGCATCGTGGAAAACTGTCAGGGTCAGCGTCTTGGCATTCTCCACCTGGTGTTCGAAAAATTCGTTCCACAGAGGATCAAAAGTCTTCTGCTTACTGGTAGAGCGGGCCACATGGGTGTCGTCCACGTCGATGGTCACGTACGGATCTAGGAGTTGCTCGTCGGCCTTCCCGAAAGTGTGGCGCTTAGAGAAATCCGTCGGCCTAAGGCCCTGGGCCTCACATATTTTCACGCGCAGAGTTCCCGTGAACATGGCACCAATGCACTCTTTCTCTCACCTCACCTTCGAGGAAGCGGTTTTAAGCACGCCACCACGGCACTAATCACTTTACAAACTACATAGGAATGTCGGACCGATAAAAACAGGTTCAAAACACTTAGCTCAATTGACAGCTAGCAAATTCGACTGGAGGCTGGCCTCGATTTTCCTTTACGATTTCATCGTCCTCGGCTCCTCCCATCGAACGCCAAGTAGTTGAGAAAACTGACGATATTGAGGGTTGAGGAGCAAGAATGAGTATCTTACGAAAGAACTCTACACTGAATGTTATACCTGACATCTATCAAGAAAATCCTTAGACAATGTCCACATCATAGGTGAATATGAATAGTTTCTGTATAAATGGTAATTTTCATTTACTTGTTTCTCTATTGAACTATAGATGACGCATTGAAGAGAGCGATTATATAAAATTTTCCGCTGACAGATATACTAGTGAGTCTGTGGAAAATGTTGTGGTGTAAGCTGCCAGTACATCTGTTTAAAATCTGTTTTTCCGTTAATCAGCTTAAGCCCCCATACGAACGACAACTCTCAGAAGTTGAGAAACTTGTGCGAGCTAAGGACTAACGAGGTCTTACCTTTTAACGTGTGATTCCTAACACGGTTGCAGAATCATCCCAGCTTCAACCAGATAAATTGTCTCGAGAAAAATATCTGGTCGAGGCGGGAATCGAACCCACGGCCTTGCGATCGTGAGCCGGGCGCACTACCACCGCGGCCAATTCCACAACATCGAATTATTTGTTTCAAGATCTAGTGTAAATTTTATGTTTTGGTGAATGGAATTGATGTATTGGAGAAGTGACTGCAATTGCAGATGTTTATCTTTACAACAGCCTAAAACGTCGTCTACATATCTGTACCAATAAATGTTTTTTTTTTAATTTGGGTGTTGTTGAATAATTTACTCAAAAATGTCTATGAAAATTTTGGCTAGTATGGCAATTACCAATTATGCGGTCTTCTTTGTTGTTTATGATGCTATTGAATTCAAAATAATTTTGGTTTCTACATTATCATTAGTAACAATAATTTTTACCTGGTTTGTACATTTTCTTATGACTACCTGTTTACCAGTTAGTAATATCAATTAATTTAAAATTTGTTTTCATCATATAAATTTGGCCCATATTTTTAAAATAAAATGAAAATGCAAAACTCCAGTATGTATATAAAATACAAACTACTTCCTAGGCTGTTGAATATTAACCAATGGTTTACTTGGATGTACAGCTGGGGGCTTTTCTTTGTGAAAACTCTGAACAGCCTCTGCTGGAAAATCTGCATGGCCCTTAGGAATTGCTCCTGATATAGAAGTTGTTTTTGGTGGACTGCCCGTCATAGTTATACCAGTAACGTCCTCCGATATTCCTCCAGAATCCTTTCTAGTTTTGTGCTGGGTTATCCTCATGCCTCCAGCTTTTACTGAAAAAAAAGGATAAAAAACATGTATACATAGTGTGCTGTTTCAATTTCACTGTTGTCTAAAAATACTGGAATCCGTCAAAACAACTTGATATCTATAGAGACGAAAACACTGAATTATTACCTGCTGGTGGGTGGCCCGCTTTCAACTCAGACTCCTGTTTTGGGCTCGACATTTCCTCAATCTCAGTGTAACAGCTTGGACAATATATATCTCAATTTTTAGATGAATTAGCTTTTTAAATACAAACACGTACACAGTTTTCAATTGACCTTGGTTGTGGTACAGTGTTGCCAGATTATACATTTTTTAATTCTCTTGGCTATTTTTTATAGACAATTTGATGAAAAATATTTAGATTTTTTGAGCTCAGTTTGAATTTTCTTGTCAGAACTAGGCCAGATGGCCCCAACGTGTTTGAGTTTTTATGGAATTAAGTTACGAAATGGCATTTGAAACAATTTCCACAGTGCTTTGGCATTTCATTCACAGAGGCGCTAAGCTCATACCAATGGTAACATTTTGAAACGTATTCGTTATCTTGTTTAAGTCAGATTTATTGGCCTAGGGCTCCTNGAAAGATAGATGCTACACTTCGAAATTAGCACAACGAAAATTAGTCAACTTGTCATTTTGAAACGTGTACGTGTACGAAGTTGTGTGAATCCCATTTCTCGCGTCGAGAGATTTTGACAAAACAATGGCGAATGAATTTAAACACCAGGACACAACTATAATGCATTATACTTGTGGAAACTGAAACAATGTTTCAATTACAAAGCGATCACTTTTTATGTTAATGCTCTAGATCAGCGGTATTCAATCTTTTTCCCCTTATTGGGCCACATAGTCACTACTGATAGACCTTGCGGGCCGCAATTATAAAACTGAACTGCACAAACTACTTTCAGGTTTTGCGTTATTAGAGTTAGACATTGTATGTAAAATACAATAAAACGCAACTGTAAAAATAAACCATTTATTTAAAAATTAATGTGATGATTGACATTGACGCAAACTATTTACAATTTCTGATAAATCTGGAACATAATTACTACATGCTACTTTCAAAACGTCGTCCAGGTGCGAATCACTCAGTCGGGATCTATAAACATTTTTCGCATATTTCATTATTGAATATGAGGATTCGCACAGGTTAGTTGACGCAAACACAGTGAGGAGCAAGTGTACGCAATTTTTGAGTGTTTTGTAGTTATCCGGTACTAATTTCCAGAATTCTTCATATTTGTTTACCTCTCTGTTTTCTTTAAAAACCGCCAAATAATCTAAAAATATTGTATTAGCCTTCAGGCTGCAGAAAAGGCTAGAGCCGCTAGAGGGCCGCATAGAAAAGGCTGGCGGCCCGCGGGACACAGGTTGAGTATCGCTGCTCTAGATGGTGAAGACTGGGTAGATTCATTTGATATGAATATTGCTTTTCGTAATTTTTCGTTGACTCACTCTCATAACTTCGAAATTAATTTTACAAAACATAAAAGATATTCCAATAATAATGAAACCAATAACTGGATTAATAATGAAATTAAGTCATTATGACAAAAAAGAGGAGAGTTCTTGATTATCCTATCGCTGTTATCGGGTTAACTAACATAAATACTTGGTGAAAAAGATGAAAAGTTCTGTAGGGAATATTAATTTATTTGAGTTAAATCTGTTTGTACAAAATCACTTCGAGAGGATTTTGCAGACTGCAAGAATTCCACATAGTCATGAAACAATACCTTATACCAATATTATTTCATATTCATCATATCGGTTTAAACTCTATTACAGGTTGAAAACGCTATCAAATACTCATACTTTAAATCCAATTCATTTTTATGTAGACTAAATCCACCGTATGAAATATTAATGTCATAAAACGAGATATATTGATAACTCCAGAATTTATCAAGGTTCAAAAAGTGTACAGTGAAAAAAGCAAAAATGAAATTTTATATCAATTCTCTCAATTTAGTTTTCAGTAATGTTCAGCAGGAGCATTTGATACAGCCCTCTTTTAAATGATGAAATATTATGTTTAAATACATCGTGAACAGATGAACTACTTAAAAATAGATTCGAGCGCAGAGGACTATAGTCAACAAGTTTGTTTACTTTCCTCATAAAAACTCTGCATCGTTTAGTCACCGTATAGTTCTATACCACTTTATAGAAGTGGTTTAGTCTATTAAAAACCATATTGATTATTGTTACAGATTGCTTTCGAAAATAGAAAAAATCGTAATGTTCCTGTATTGGATTGAATATATTTTTCTTTCATGTAGTTGAGTAAGGTAATTTTATTACGAAACAAGTGTTTGCTCACTTATCAAGTAGGTATCATTTATGCATAAAATTGTATTTGCTGTATATTAATAAATGATATTACTATTATTAAAGTTGCGATACAGGTTTTGGCCTGCATATTTTCTTAGAAGAGCAACTGAATATTCTTATATTTTTTTTAATGATATATAAGCCAAAATGTTTTGTTTTACCACCACTATTTTTTTTAGACAAGAAACAACATCAGATATTTGTTTATAAAAAAGTAACGAACTATAGAAGACATTATAATTAAGATGATGTCAGTCCTGCTTGCGGTGGATATGACCATATGAAGAATGGTTCGAATTTCTCTTTCATATTTTGTGTTCTCTTGATGATGGTATTTTTTATAAATTCATCACTTATTTCGTTTTTCTCAATTTGAAATTAATTAGTTCAATATTTATATTAGGATTTTGAAATGTATAGTGGGTTTATGCAACAACAAGAACTGAACTCAATAAAACTAGTAACTAATATACTATATTCAAAAAAAATGTCCAGTTTACGCACATGTTAACAAAACCATAAATATTCTTCATTTGTTATTTTACTATACTACCGAAAATGATTCCATATGAACAGAAAAAATGTTCAACATTCTTTCATTCACTTTTTTTATTGTTGAAATAATAAATTTGAAATATGCGTTTTGAAATTGTTCTGGTCAAATGACAGCTGTAAATATTTCGATTTGGCTCATGCTCGTTTTCATTTTGACCTGAGCACTTAGTCATATGTAAGCCAATTTTCTAGGCATATAGTTCTTACTTTTTAGTCTCGTCAAATTTACATAAACGCTCTCGTTGATTTGTATTGGTCGAAGTGTAAGTTCTTAGTTTTAATTTAGGCAGTGTGTTGCATAAACCCACCATTGGACTATGAAAAGTAAAAACTTTGGATTTGTTTCTTTCTTTTTTGTTGAACTTGTATTGGATTTTATCCCAGAACTGATAGTCAATGATAGTCAGTTAGTTTAGGAATGGCCAAATGACCCCCTACATGAAGCAAAAGTACCGATAGTTTTGTAGATTTCATACTTTTAAGATTTTGGTTCTTCATCTTCAGAGATTATTTTGCCAGGAATTTCATACATAAAGTGAATGGAAAGGGTCAGATGTAAGTTCTATCCAGAATTGTCAATAATTCTGGTGACCATTTCTCTTAAATAAACAGCAAGTCGAAAGTTATAATGAAATTTTTCAAATCTGAAGAAATTTCTTTCCATCTGGCAACGCAGCATCTTGCCACCTGGAAATCAATTCAGTTCTCTGAACAGACACTGTGTTTATCAAATGACCGTCAATAAAATCAGATATGTCTCTATTTAAATTAATGTTAATATATAGGACACCCTCTGAAAGAATTAAAAAAATAATAATTCATCATAATTGTTTCGAATAATTCATTACATGTGCGGCAGACGACTTTAGACAGAGCGGTATCTGAAAAAAAAGGGAAGGGTGTGATTGCAAACAAGATTGGTACCAATGACAGTAACAGCAATTTTGACGTTACCTAAACTGAGTAAAAAAATTACTTTGTGAGTTTAGTTTATGGGTGGCTTATGAATTTTTCTAATAATAGTTTGTAATGTTTTACAAGAATATCACCTTTTTCTGGTTGGTTCCTACCATAGATATGTACAATATATACCTACATTATAATTTCTATGGTTCCTACAACAGATATTCGTTATTGAATTGAAATAGATTCCATTTACGGAACGCTAAGCAAAGTAGTATATGAAACAGTATCAAAAATATACACTTCCTTTGATTTCATGAAAATGATCCCCGGCATATACTTTTTTAGTACTATCTAGATGAGACATGGCAGTGCCCGCCATATACAGCCACAAATGTTAATCGAATAATCGAAAATTATGACATTTCGCAGACCCCCACTATATAGTAACCCTGTGGTAGTCTATGATTCATGCCTCTATGGTAGACTTTAGACAATTTTCTCGTTCTATGTTCATCACAACTCACAACCCAAGGAAGAATATCACAACCATCTCCGCACAAACAATTTTCAATTTCGGATGTTACATATTATGCTCGCTTCACTTTCTAATAAATTCTTACAAGAGATTTGTGGCCGATTCTCAAAAGATATTACAATTTGTTTAACTTGATAGTTCGTAATTTTTGTTCTGGTGTTGGGAAAGTGTTTTCAATAGATGACAATTTGTGTCCTGATTCAGTGAAATGAGATCGGAAGTTAGAGTTGAGTTATTTTTTTACGAATCTACATAACTAGGTATATCAAATAATAACATTGATTTATTTATCGAAACTTTATATTGAGCACCTCGTCCGAAATGACTACTTGAGTTTTTCCTTGGATAAATGATATTTTCAAATGAAAAATTTTACTGGTTTGATTTTATTTCATTTCTGATTATTTCCTCTTTCTGGGATTCGATATTATTGAAAGTCAATTGTTTGAATTTTTGAAACAATACTTTCATGCTGTTCAACTGAATTCTATTAGAGTGCGAAATTGATTAAGAAATGTTATTGTAAGGGTCATATCAAATATGCTAAACAAATGTTTAAAAATATTCGTTTCTTTAAATCATCAAAACGCATTGGAGCTGACGCCCAATTCTTCCGCGATACCAGACACAGTTCGTGATGGGTCAGTCTTCAACAGGATCATCATATCCTCGTCCTGTAGACCACTTCGAGGCTCAAATCTTTGGAACAAAATTTCGCAAACCGACGTCCAGTAGTTGTTTTCTGATGGGAGCCAGGCCATGAACCTACCGTGTAGGTAAGGGAATTATCTAAATGAACAACTTGTTCAGGCCAGTCTTCCTTTGCCTACAGTAGGTTCATGGAATGACAACTATCAGAAAACAACTACTCCCCTGGCTAATACTATGAAGGGGTTTAGATTATATCCAACAGGTGTCAGTGCAGTGGTAATAGCCAGAGGGGTAGTTGTTTTTTGATAGGTATCAGTCCATGAACCTGCTGTTTAGGAAAGGGAAGACTGGCCTGAACGAATTGTACATTTAGATAATTTGATTTATAGCCAGTCTTCAAGTATGCCCAATAACTATACGTCAAATGAAGTTAGCTGAACTTATTATATAAAAAAAATGGGAACACAATGATATAAGTTACCAGCCGATTAGTTTGATGACAGCTTTTTCCAAATTATTTGAGATAATGATTCACTAAATTTTATTCAAGACGCATTTTGCTACACGCCAACATCAGTATATTGCCCCAATTAGATAAATGATAAAGAGTTTTCTTTTGATCATGCAGTATATAATTGATCAATTGTTTGAGAAATGAAATTATTAATTTTTACCAACTGAACTGTATCCTTCAGAAAGTATTCAATTCACAATAGTATGGTACCACTAAAACCAAAATATTCAAGGTAATTGACTAATATTCCTCTGATTGATTCGGCCGTTACTTGATGAAGATCTATAGTAATGTCATAAACGACACCTCACGATTTGATCTACATAAAGTTTGTGGAGATCAAATCGTGTGGTGTAGTTTATGAAATGAGTAATATTTTATGGTTAACTCTGTCGAATGCTTTCGAGAAATCGGTGTAAACTGAAAAAACTTGACACCGCCCCTTAAATGTATTCAAAATGTCTTTCTGATATATTATTAAACTCTTGATTTTAGAAAAGTCAAGCTGTTATTATTTAAAACATTCAAACAATGCTAGCAGAGTTGATTTGTGAAAAGACAAACGAAAATTTTAGAATTATGCTACGACTATTTGGAATTTCATTAACTCAAAAAAATATAAGTAACAAAAAGAATCACACATATACACTGCTTTAGAATTTTCTGGACAATTAACAATTACTCATAAACTTTGTTTCAACCATGATGCCTCGGGTAAATGGTAATCCCCGAAAATAACAACCTTATGCTGAGGATAATTGTGTAAGAGACATTTGACTTCTTGGCAATGATTCATGTACACTTATTGTTCAAACTGGGTGGACTGTAGATGCAACAAACAAATAAACTCGTTTTTTCGTGTCTGATTTCAATGAATAGTTGCCCCACAAATATTAAGTTTTTGACTTTATTTTTTGATCACTACTTTTTGAATTAGCATTTGCTGTACTTCAACATTTCACTAATTATATACATCATGTGTAGAATTAAAAAAATCGTGAAAGTTTTTTTGGTCAAGTGCTATGACGTGGTGTATGAAAGAAACATTTTTCCTTTTGTTACCCAATCAATAAATCTTGCATAAATTTCACCATTAATGATAGGTCTAACTTAAAAAACATCTCCACTTTAGGTAATTGTAGTATTAGATACACACCTCAATTAAAAAAGACCACAAGTATAGTTTGTTTTGGAATGTATAAAAAATGTAAGGACAGTAAATAACCCTTAAATCAACATTTTCCCAAGTAAAAAAGATTTATTTTTCAATATTCTACTCTGCTTTTGTTTTATTTTTGGGCTTCTTAAGTTTTTTCAATCCATCTAAGCTTCCTTTAAGTAGACTGCTATAAGCTACTTGAAACTTATTCACGTCTTTCTGATGTATAACTGTGGCTATTTTTTCAGACCGAAACTTAGCTCTTACTAAGCACATATGCTCACGAAGATCTGGAAGTGGAGGTCTATCTGGTCTTGGAATTGGTCGATTTCTCCCATCATCTGAAATTCAGAACAAAAAAAGGATGAAATGTATATTGAAAAACCAAAATAGCTACAAATCAATCTTTCAGATATTACTAAATGTTCTGAGCTGATTGGTTGCTTAAATATCAGGAATTGAACATAGGAACTTGGGTACTTACAACGTTTAAATGTCATGGTAACTGATCCATCTAATCGAGCTTTTTGAAACAGTTTTCTTAGTTCTGTTAGAAACTGAAAAAAGTATTGAATAAAAATCACACTTTAAAATTTCTAGAGCTATAACATACCGAGTCATTTTCTAATAAAACCATTTCTCAACCAGATATTTTATTATTTTAGTTACAATTATTCTCATAACCTATAAACTCTATACCTTATGTTATGAAAAGTTTTTGGTTTTTGGCACCTATGCTGCAGTTTCATGGTTTCGACGTTTCTACTTTCTATGTTCGAAAGACCCATAAAAATATGGACTGCGCGTGACGTCACTTTTACATACATTCCATCTGCGAATCACAAAATGTCTGGGCCACAGGCTAGTGACGTAAATGCCATCACGTGAATCTCTTGTGTGAAAATAATCATTGTATGTTCATCGACAAATATATTACTAAGATTTTTTTGCAACCTGCGATGTTTCTAGGCAACTTATGATCGAATAAATAAATAAAAAAGTTTTAAGGTTTTTCAATTACTTTTAGCTTTCACTTTCAAAAATCAACAGGATTATAAATGAACCAAATTGGAAATAAATGGATCAAACAACAACCACGTTCATTCAAATTTAACGTTTTCTGCCTTTAATTACATCACAAACATGGAGATCAAAATCTTTAAAAATTCCGAACCAACCAGCACAACGTTTTTACTGAAGTACGAAAAATCACTCACTAGTAGCGCTAGTAGTTCGGTAAGGACAAACACTGCCTAATCCATATGGTAAAGTACAATTAAAAAAGAATGTTTTTAACAGAAGAAGATGTACCTGGAGCAAAACTAAAATTTGCAACTGTAAAGGATAACAACGTTGTAACATTAAAACATTGGCTTGCATGCCGTAATTTAAAAGTAACTGTGAATTAATAGACAGATTAGTATACCAACAGACTTCATTTCATTTTCCATTTAGTATGAAAACTGACACAGAGTAGCCAACTTTGAACAAATGCAAGTGCTCTAAATGAAATCCTTATCCTATATGATCTGTTGGATCCTTTGGCGTAAAATACATATATTGAAAAGAATGTTTCCTCACCAGAACGAAAATAGTATCTCTATTCCGTTTGTATCCCAAATATTCGTTTGTTATACAAACGGGATAGAGAAAAGTGTTTTTCGAATAATTCAGTGTCCTTATAAAAGTATTTGTTTCGAAAGTATTTTTCTTTCATGTAATTTAATGTTTATATATGAAAATAGCTGATTAAAGACGGCTTTTTTCTTCCAGTTTTTGTCTGAAAATTACTTCTTTGAATAATATACACTTCTGTGTAATGAGTGAATTTTTGAATTTGATTGCTTCTTCCCTCTGGAAGATTCCCACATTTTCTTTTATAAGATAAAGAAGTAGAAAGCCGAAACCTTTTCCAAAAATGTTTTATTTTATTTCAAGTCATCTTCTGTGATGCTTAGTTAGCCTCGGGAGATGGTATTTTTGTTCAGGTAAAACGTGTTTTCAATGGATGTATAATATGCCCCTCCTTTTCCAAGCGAAAACGTTATACCATTCTGGTGAATAGTATTATTCATGACGTCACGACCTGAATAGGATTCAACCAACTATAGAAAAACGAAAACACCCCAAATAACAAATAACCCGTGACAAATGTCATCAACTGAACTGTCACATGACATTCTATTCTAGGGTGTTGTACTAGTTATAAGACAATTTTTGGAAAATGCCAATTTGCGGTCCAAAATGTTCCCTATGCGGGTTGATAATTAGTGCATGGGGAATTGTTCAACTGGTAAGATAATTTCTTAAATATTCTTCTGGTTTTGACATCTTTGTATTCGAAGGCCTTCATGGGGATCTTTTACTATGTAAAAGCAGTTGCTCTAGCTGAAGATATACCACATGTTGAATACGAGGGAGATCTAAATGAATTCTATCTTCAAGTTGATAAAGGGTTTCAGCAGGTAACTATTCAAATTTACATTTTTTCATTATGATAGTTTCTGTCAATTAATATATAGTAAAATAGGATTCCATGGTCAGTGTTTCCTTTAGAAAGAACAAAATGGACTGTCTTTGCTGAGACTTCGAGAATCCCTCACATTTCATGGCTATACAACTGAAGATGTCTACTGCCATAGCAGACGAAATATTTGGTACTATATTCCTTTTCACCATGACCTATCAGCCGGAGTTTTGTTGTTTCTAAGCCTGTTTACACTCCGTAACTTTTGACTTTCTTTTCATGCACCTGTCATATCAGGGAATTGAGGATATGACGAGGTACAAGTAGGATATTAGCATCACTACTTCAAGGATTCACTTTATTGGGGTAAAATTTCCAATGATTAATTGTTTATAGAGGAACTAATTGTCATAGAAGGCCACAAACGTTTATGAGGCAGTGAGCAAGAAATATGTTGGAATATATGAGAAACATTTTTTATTATTTCTTGAATAATGGGAAACATGAAAACTTTGGTGTGAGCAGCAGCCATTTTTATCTACCAGCCAATTTTTTTTTAATTGTCACAATCAGAACATAATAGATTGCTAACTCAGAAATGAAATACCAAGTGATGATTCATTCAGAGGTCAAATCATGCCAAGGTTTGAATTATAAAACCTTTGTAAGGAATATTTTAACAAGTAAAATCTATGCAAAAATCAAATGAAGAACAAATACGTCAGGAAATGATTCTTTCGGAAGCCATATAGGGAAAAGTTTATACTTGAATTAAACCGATAAAAATTAATAATAGGAACAGTTATTTATTTATGAATATCAAATAGACATTAGCCGAAAGTTGGACATTTTTGAGCTCATACGTACTCAGAATGTTTTGACATACGCGCGCTATTTGTTTTGTTTACAGTAACTTCAAAGATTCATCTTGACCCAAAAATGGAATTAAATCGTGAACATTTTCGTGCGATTATTTTTTTACAACTTTCGACGTAGATTAATTCAGCAACAGTGCATGTATGAACTGTTGCTGATAAACCAGTGTTTATCGATGGTATGGTGAATTCAATAGTGGTCGTAGTTCACTCCAAGACGTATTTTGTGAAGGTCGTCCAAAATCAATTGTTGTTCCAAAAACCATTGATGCTGTGCGCGAACCGATATTGCAAGATCGTCATGTGACCTATCATGAGATTGAGACAACCTTAGGCATTAGTGAGACCAGCATACATTCAATATTGTATAAACATTTGACTGTCAAATAAATTTGTTCGCGTTGGATCCCACACAATTTGTCAATCGATCAAAAAAAGGCTTGTGTCGATTGGTCAATGGAAATTCAGTGCTTCGAAACACGTCTATGACATCGTGACAGGTGATGAATCGTGAATTTACGCATATGAGCCCGAAAGTAAACAGCAGTCGACTGTATGGGTGTTTCAAGATGATCCAAATCCAACAAAAGTTGTTGGCGCACGAAGCACTTCCAAGCAAATGGTCGCCTGTTTTTTCGGAAAAACTGGACATGTCGCAACCGTACCACTATAACAACGTAGAACAGTCAATTCTGAGTGGTACACAACCATTTGATTGCCAGTTGTCTTCCAACGAATCAGGAAAACTAACCGCCGAAGACGGATCACTCTTCACCACGACAATGCGAGCTCTCACACATCGGCTCAAACAACTGCATTTTTGAGCACCCAGAACATCGATTTGATGAGTCATCCGCAGTATAGTCCTGACTTGGCACCGAATGACTTCTTTTTATTCCCGCATGTAAAGAACAGAGAGGTCAACGTTTTTTGACACCTGAAGAAGCGGTTGCTACATTCAGAATACATGTTTTGGAGATACCTCAATCAGAGTGGCAAAAGTGCTTCGACAATTGGTTCAAACGCATGCAAAAGTGTATAGATCTTCATGGGGAATATTTTGAAAAACGATAATGTTATTTTCGATGATTAATATTTGCAAGGCAGCCCTCGTATAAATAGAGATGGTTCATTTGAAAGTCATTTAGGAGATAGTTACATGAACAAATTTTTCAAAAATTCTTATTATGTCCTGGAAAATATTAAATGTTTAGCCAAGTTGGTTTTTGATACAAAAGCTTTGGAAAGTTCTAATTTAATTATAAAAGTCTAGCCAAATTTATATTTGGTTCAAAGCCTTTGAATGGAACAAAGAAACAGTATATGGTAAGGAATTATTCATATTTCCTAAGGGGTGCTTTTCACCTGAACCAAATTTTCAAATATTCTTTTACCCTCGAAAATGTTCAATAAAGTTTATTTTTAGTAAGGAGACTTTGAATAGGCTGAGAAACAATATACTAAGAAGCCGCCTAAGGAGTACTTTTAATTGTACAAAATTCGTAGGATAAAGGCTTTGAATAGACTGAGTAATAATATTGACTTTGTTCCACTCTTTGGTATTTAATTATAGAATTGACCAATCTATCAATTCTGGTACTTTTTAACTTAGAATTATATATCTCATTTATGAAGAAATGTTGCTCTGATGGTTGTGTGCAAAGAAAGGTTTTCATTGGTCCAAAATAATGAACTAAAGGAGAAAAAGTCGTGAAGACAGAATCCTCAAAGTGTAATAAATCAATAAACTAAATTGTTTTTTCTTAATAATTCAGTAGGTAGGATGATAAATCAATTCTTTTTTTTTCAGAATGCTTATAATTGTTGGATAGCAGCTTTACTGTACTTGATAACAATGGCCATTTCAGCACATCAATTCTGGGCTAACAATCGTTCATCTTTAAATGTCTAATATTATTAAGATTATATAAAATTTTGTTGAATTTATATTCAGAAAACTTATGGCGAATTCTGTACATACTTCCATGTTTTTTTTTTTCGTTACATTCCTATGTGTTTTTGTTAGTCCCAAGTATATTCTATTAGAGTAATAAACTAGAATTAGAGAGTGGAATGTATATTGACTATTTTTTTACTGATTGTTACTTTGTAACTGAGTTACCTCACACAAAACAGAAGTAATGACACATCTTGATGTTAACTAAGGTGATGGTGAAACATTAACCTTTGAAAAGTTTTGACCAAACCTTAACTGTACTGATAGCTAAAAAATGGAAGACTGAAAAGTATCTGCTGAACGGTTCAATGTGTTCATAAATATGAGTGCTACATCACACACAACAATATTGATAAATATCATATAAAATTTTAACAAAAACCATGTGATACTCAAAAACACCAACATTTTAGTCCCTATATATAAAAATTTATTTTTGTACTTTAATTTATTCAAAAAATATAGTTGAAAATAATATCTTGAAGTCACAAAATTGAATTTCATCGAAATATAAAAATGATAAACAGTATGAAATAAAAGAGTAATCTCTTTTTACTTTTTTCTTGGTAACATCATGATGCTTTGCATCACTTTAAATAGTTCCAATATATTGATGGAAAAATCAAAGGTGTTATTTGAATATAGAAATACTTGGAATTTTAAATTTATAAATTGTTTCATTGTAAAAAATGGCTAAGAAATATTCACAAACTTCAAACGAGTGTAAAATCAAAATAAATGTGTGATGATCAACCATACCTGCAAGACTCCCCAAAAAAGCATTGTTCAAGGTGGATCCAGTTACTGTTTCCATATTTTTGTGTTAAATTCTTCACTAACTTTCTCTTGAATAAGTAAGTTAAGAATAATAATAATAGTAGTTTTGAATAGTACAGAATTATATTTATGGAATATGCCGATATGCACGAATTCTGAGCGTGGTATGTATGGTTGTGCCAATTGGAATTTATGCGGTGAGATATCCTAAATGTTTGGTACCCGACAGCCAAATACTCACAAATATCTTTCACCACCTTTTGTATCAAACGATACAGATGTAGCTGAAATATCTGGTACTATTAGAATATTCTGAGTCGAAAAACCAGTTTTAAATGAAAAAGAAGAGCATTCAGCTTGTGGTACCAGAAATTTTGTTCTAAATCTAAAGGGTAGTCATCAAGTTGTTTAGAGGGTATTGTTCAATAATCTACTTTATCCTTATCATGTTCATAACTTTACGGCGAAGATCAACTGGCAGAAACTAGCAGCAACCGTTAGGAAATGAAGTTATATTCATACAAGTAAAATTCAGTATTAAAAAACAAAACACTTCTTTTTACCTGTTTGTCTAGACCGTCACTAGTATCTCCTTTTCCTTCAAGAAGAATCACAATTTTTATTTGCACTAATTTTAGAAAATGAAATGTATGATTCTGCACCAACCCACTGCAGTCTCAAAGTCCAAGAATATTTACATCAGATTTATCCTAATAAGTGGATAGGTCAGGAAGCTCCACAGTCATGGCCACCTAGGTCACCAGACCTCAACAGTTTGGATTTTTATTTATGGGACATTTCAATGATGTATTTTATTCGAACCATTTCAAAATTGTCAGTGAACAAATACCTACCAGTCGACCTATAGGAGGTGGCCACTTTTTTACTGGGATTGTATTAGAAACTTTTGAACCACAAGAGTAAGGTCAGTCAAACGGAGATAAAGTTGCATTCATAGAAGCACTATCAAGAGGTTGAAACAAATCAAGAATATCAGACCCGGTTATTGAGATATCATAAGAAGAATAAATTATGTCATTTTGATTTTTCTTTTTTCCTTCGTTATTTCAAATATTTTCAAAAAATGTTACGAACATTTTTTAATCGAAAGTTAATTCAAGTTTCATACTGTATGGACCAAAAAATTATATCGTAATGATCTTGAAAAAAAAGTTAAATTCTGTAATTTGTTTCAACAGAACAAATGACAAATCCAACAATAGTGATTCCTTGCGAGAAGATTGAGAATGCATTGGTAGGTATTCAAAGAGACGAAATAAGCAAATGTAAAATAAGTTAAGGGTTCCAGAACCACAAAGTGCATTTTACAAAATGGTGGACATTTCGAACACTTACTTCATTAATTTTGATTTCCTTTTGAACAATCATTTAATTTTCTTTCAAATAAATGATATTTTTGTTTAATTATTGTGAATTAGGTTTTTCTCCTCTTGAAATATGTAAATAATCATTACTTCTTTCTTACTTTGATTATGATACGTTCCATTCAGTTTAAGATGAGTGATTTTATTTTCTTATCGAAATGTATTGCATGTTGTTAATTTTACCAAAGGTAAATTTAATACAGATCCGAACCAAAGAAATTTGGATAAGGGTCAAATCATCTGAAAATCAAGTTGAATGACATTGTATGACATATCGTTGAATTCAGCGTGAAAAGTTATTTCGAAAAGCGTCATAAAATATGCAGGTTCGTATTGAAAAAAATGACGTCAAATTGAGGAGAATTGACTATCACATAAAAATGCATGTAACCTTTTTTAATAATTTTTGAAATGATGTGGGAAAAAAATTAAAAGGACAGAAATTATTCTTCTTATGATATCTCCAATACAATCCCATTAAAAAAGCGGTCACTCTGTATAATCAGTATAACAAATTAGTCAAAGAATTGTTTTGAATTCCCGAGAACTAATATGAAGAAAAATTTAATGAACCCTGCTTCAAAGTTCGTTTGGAAATCAAATATTACTTCTTTCTTACCATGATTATGATACGTTCCATTAAGTTTAAGATGAGTGATTTAATTTTCTTATCGAAATGTATTGCATGTTGTTAATTTCACCAAAGATAAATTTAATACAGATCCGAACCAAAGAAATTTGGATAAGGGTCAAATCATCTGAAAATCGAGTTGAATGACATTGTATGATATATCGTTGAATTCAGCGTGAAAAGTTATTTCGAAAAGCGTCATAAAATATGCAGGTTCGTATTGAAAAAAATGAGGTAGAGGGTGGCCCAGAGAGTATGAAACGTTGGATTCGAAATCTGATTACGTCAAATTGAGGAGAATTGACTATCACATAAAAATGCATGTAACCTTTTTTAATAATTTTTGAAATGATGTGGGAAAAAATTAAAAGGACAAAAATTATTCTTCTTATGATATCTCCAATACAATCCCATTAAAAAAGCGGTCACTCTGTATAATCAGTATAACAAATTAGTCAAAGAATTGTTTTGAATTCCCGAGAACTAATATGAAGAAAAATTTAATGAACCCTGCTTCAAAGTTCGTTTGGAAATCAAAAGAAATTCTATTTAATAATGCGAATCATGGAAATGATAAAATTAAATACATATCTGTAAGTGGAAATGAAGATATCTTTGAAATATTCAACAATTATTTTGTTACTGTTGGTAGAAATTTATCATTTGGTATTCAATGAAAATTATCGTCTATGTAAATTGTAACTCAATCTTAATGAACCTTAAGAAATAATTAGTATGTTAGATTCGAGAGAACCTCCAGGATTGACGAAATTGGCATTGAAAAGGTTGAAAAAGTCAAATCAGAATTAGCGTCACTTCAAATCAAAACAAAATATGCTTTATTACCCAAGATATGAACATCTTATTGGCAAAGTCTAGTAAAGTAAAATATGTATATGGGACAATTAACAAATGTAAACTATAAAATAATTTATGATACTCTGTTTGGAACCTTTGGTGTTTTAATCTTCCTCTTTGAAGATGATCACTTGGTGATCAGAACACGTGTCGAGGTGTTAAAAATAACGATTTGGTGTTGGGGAAAAAACTCCAGTAATATTTATAAAATAATGCTTAGAGACAAAAGCAGAGTATATGGACAGAACAATATTAAGTCCAGCTGTACAGATACAAATATAAGTACATGAATTTATGAATATTAGGTAAATGTAAATATATAATGCTACATAATGAACATTGATAGCCATTTCGTGTTGGTTTCAATAACTTTTTTACACAAAGCTACATGCCAATTATTCGATAGAGCCTTGGTAGAATTCGTCCACACTATAATAGGGCCTCCCAACAAGGAATTCTTTCACTTTCTTTCTGAATTTCTTTTCATTAAAAATTCGCCTTAATATAATGGGAAGGTGGTTAAATAACTTCTTGCTATTGAAAATGATAGAATTTTGTGTAAGGGCTAGAGAAGGTGTGGGAAGGGAAATGGAGTAAGACTGACGTGTACTATAAGTTGAGGTGTTACTAAATTGATTTTTATATTTTTTGTGGATAAGAAACACTGTTTCCAAAATAAAAAGACATACTGAGGTCAGAATTTTTTGCTTTACAGATAATGGGCGACATGAATCCCTGTAGCTAGCGTCACTTGAAAGTAAACTGATATATCTTTCTTTTTCAACATTATTTAAAGCAGGTAGAAGATACCAGATGATAAATTACAGACCAATTTCAACTTCATCTCAAATCATTGAGAAATCAGTACATTCTAGATCAATTGAATATTTTGAAAAGTCTAAATTATTAACCCTATTCCAGCTAGATTTAGATTGAAACAAAAAATGGAGAGTTCTTTCATTAGACCTAAAAAGAATTTGGTACTGTAAACCATAATTTTCTTTTTGTTGCATAATATAGGTATCCGAGGTTCTTTTTATAATTGGTTTTAAAATTATTTATTCAACAAGAAACAATATTTATGGACTACATAATTAGTTGAAAACATATGTTGTTACTGTAAGGATACATTCTGAGACCTGTTTAATTTCTGATGTCAATTCTTTGGCTATACTAAATGTATTAACATTTCAATTTACAATAGAAACAGTGTACAAGAAAACAAAGTGAATTCTTCAAATATCATTATGGCTTCAATGTTACGAAATGTTTTCAGAAATAGTTGAATCAAATTCCATAATGAAAATATTGAGTACCCTCCTAGAGCCAAATAAATTTCTTGGTATCATTCCTGACGAAAATTTATTATAGAAACAATAAAAAATCGTGTATCATTAAAATACCTTTGTTTTTTTTAAATTGGTTTATTCAATATCTAATATCAGAATTGGGAATTGCAACAAGATGAGTTGAATAGCTCAAATGATTGTCCATGTATAGTATATAAGAAGTGACTTTGAATGGCATAAAAACATCGATACGGCTGGTTTACTCTGAGTAAGAGGTAAGAAATTCATATGAGGTCCAATCATTATTTTAATGTGGGAGATTTTAGATGGTATTAATTAGTAAATTTATCAGACCCGGTACTTAGTGTTTTATTTAGCCGTTCAGTTTGACTACATATAGACTATACACTGTAATAACTCATTTTATGTAAGACTGTTTTATGATCAACAGTCAAATACAGCCGTTACATCTGTAAATATTCCCATATATTGTTCATTATTTTCGAAACTTTTTAAATAAATTTGGTAAAACATTGAGAAGTGTGTGATGTCGATACAACTTTCCTAAATCCAAACTGTTGTGGGCTCAAAACTAATCTTCCTTCTGAAGATTATCACTTGGTGTTTGAAACATGTTTCGAGGTGTTGAAAATAACGGTTTGGAGTTGGGATTAAACTCCAGTAATATTCATCATAGACCAAAATAGTTTAAATACAACATTTTCGATACAATGCCGAATATAGGCAAGGAGTGACTACAAAATTTCACAGTGAAAATACAAAAATGTTATGAAGCCAAGTAAAAGTATATATGAAACACATAAAAAAATATGCAACTTTTTGTAATCAAACCAACCTTTCTAGTGTTCTTGAGATCCTAATAGTGACACCTTCGAAAAAGTCAGTAAGTATATATCTTCTGAGTTGGGATCTTATTTGAGTTGTTTATATACTAATTCTTAGTCACTGTTTGCAAGTTGAAAAATTGGATGATTGAAACAATTGCATGTGTAGCCTTCTTTATTAACAGGAAATATTTTCCATGTACAAAGAGAAAAAAAAAACCGGAAGTCCTCTGAATAGAATACCAGTCATAATTGAATTTATTCACAATTGAACTATAAAATATTGTTCAACAATATATAAAATTGTTTCGATAAATAACTGTACAACTTAAAATCATAAAATATTGTATATACCACTCCTGTAAATCTCAATCTTCTGAAGAACTGGAACTGTTGTTATATGGGTAGGAATACCACATGTTACTGGAATCCTCTTTTTTTATAACTAAATTCCTGAGACGTTTGTTAGTGTTATTTTTATAAGCCTTTCCACTATTAACTCCGAAGGATTTGTTTTCTGGTCGTTTTTTAACCAGATTTTGAGGATAATTGTCTTCACCTGATTCCTCACCATGCCTTGTCAGACCATGATCTTCATTGTGAAAATTACAAGAGTTGGTAATTGACCGAATGTATTTAGAACATGTCGGTGCATTCGAGGAACCCAAAGTTGAATCCTTTATTTCCTTTCTTACATTAACCGTATCCGGAGGTCTATCATACCTATTACTGGCATTTGAAGTGGAAGGTTGCTCTTTGACTTCTTTCTTTATATCAAACATTCCATTTTGAAAAGTGGAATAATTAGAAGAATACTTGGAGCAACCCGGCATATTGGAGCTGTTTCCCACAGATTCAATTTCTGGTTCAACTCTAACTTTGGTTAGATTCATGGGGACTTCCTGATATTTTTCTCTTGAAGACTTGTAGAGTTTTGCCATATTTTTCAAGTGTTTCTTTTTTTGGGCTAAAGTTGACAGAGGTAGATTATCTTCAGAATCAGAACTGGATTTTTCAATATCAACATTTGTCAAAGTCTCACTACAAGAAGAAGAGTGTGGTGTTCTTTTCCTTGAAAATTTCTTCACCTTCTTTCGTCTCTTGTACCTGAAAGATGAAATACTTTAATGATTCAGTAAATTGATGGATGTAGCAGTAAACTGTAGCAAGAAACTGCAGTAACTAATGTTACTGAAGTTTCGTGTTATAAGGACATGTTCAAACTTATACACTTAATGTACATTTAATGTATAAGTTTGAAAATGTTCTTATAGGATAAAACTGCAGTAACGTTAGGTTACAAATAAAAGTGGTAAAAAACATAGAAAGTTTCAATTTTAATTTCTTCATAAATGATTCGGCTATTCTTCCACTATATAAACATAATACAATATGTATATCATTAGTCATAAAATAAACATCCCACCTTTGTTTTTTTATTGAAATTGAAATTTTCAAAAATTAATATGAATTCTTTTTATTTATAATGGAATAGAATTTGTATTGAATAAATATTTTTACTTATTGATGGATGTAGCCGTTACTACGTGGTAGGAAATCATAATGAAGAAAAGAGAAATGAAACTTTCTATGTTTTTTACCACTTTGAAAATGTCCGTATAGGACGAAACTGCAGTAACATTACTTACAAAAAAAAGTGGTAAAAAACATAGAAAGTTTCTTCTCTTTTCTTCATTTTTACTTATTTGTTTTACATACAAATAATATCTTTTAAGAAATCTGTTTTTTGAGTTTGACCTTAAACGACCTTGACCTACGTCACACGATACAGACAAGGTGACTTTGAGGTGGTGTTTTGGATTTGACCTTGAATGACCTTCACTGGTTCACACGGCTATTTCGAAGATTTGAGGATTCAACCCTGAACGACCTTCAATTGTATGGACAAAGAGGGTTTTGGAGTGCGTTTTTAGTTTGACTTTGAGTGACCTTTATGAAATATCAAATAGCTTTGCTGAAGTGGGTTTGAGGGAGCTTATGTAATCTCTTTCCCTCCTCCACTTTTTGAACGAACATGAAAAAGAGGAGCCACTCACTCAAGGAGTCTCCCCATATCTACCTCTACTTCAGGTAAACATTCTCTAAGGTATATTGGTCTTAAGGATCATCTTCCTAAATACCTGAAATGCATAGTAAACTGTACTGAGTTTCGAAAATCAACTAAAGATTTTCCTATTGAGAGACCCTATTATAGTTTGCAAGAATTTTTTGGCGATACCTTTCAAATCATTTTTATTAAATTCATTAAAGGATCTGATCTAGAATGGTATAGAAAACTTTGAATTGGAAGTAACCAATTACAGCATAGGAAGAAAAGATACAAAAAGTTCATTTGAGAGACATTTAACCAATTCAAGAAATTGTGAAATATCTGAATATTTGGAATGAACAACATAACTTGAAAATGAACAAACAATATGATATAAAAAAAGAGAAATTAATCCTGACTTGTTTCAAAATTGGTGATTACATTCTGGAAAGAACTAAAACATCTTAATACCTAGGGGTGATCGTAGATTCAGATTTGAAATTTTTTGGACATCATGTTAGATTATGTTCGTGAAAAAATTTCAAGAAAAATTGGTTGAGTAAAGATATTAGTTATGTTAGAATTTTATAGAGAATTAGCATATCAAATGTACCCTTTTGTAAGTTTTTTATCGAAATGATAAAAAAACCTTCCAGAACAGGTCACTGAGAGTGATTTTGAGATGTGATAGATATAACAAAATGAGTGATAATGTGACTATTCAATGTTCTAGATGTCTGATCAGTATAAGAATTTTCACAATTTTCCGAAAGCTTGAATAACAAAAAATAGTGTCGAATAAACTTACTATCGTGAATTGATTCTATAATTATATTATTACCTTGCATGAGAATTGTCAGAACTGCTGCTAGAACTACTTGAAATGCTGGAGCTGGATGACCTTGATCTATGATGACGGCTCCTCTTTTTCAGCTGTTTTTCCTTTTTTTTCTCTCTCGACTGTCTTTTGCGCTTGAGTCTCAGTTTCAATGGCAGTACTGGCGTACGTGTTCCTCCCTCTCCTTCTGAGCTGTGCTCTGAGATGGGAATGGGTTCCGGGGGATCTTCTGGAGAAACTAAAATGGGCTCATCAGAATCAGTGTTAACAAGGTCAATAACAACTGGTTCTTCAGGATTTATGCTGCCCACTATAATCACATCACTGTCATTACCATCATCAGAAGCTTCGTCTGCAAAGTAGAAATTTTTTTATTAGTCGCAGTTTTACTATGTTGTTTTGTTTTTGTATTGAATATTATTGTTTGTATTGTATTTATAAATTCATTAAATAATAAAAATGAAATGACAAAAATAAAAAAAAACATAGAAAGTTTCATTTCTCATCATTAAATATACTATATATCCTTACCTTGCAACATCACCACATACGGAGGAGGGGATTGAGGCCTTTCAGTATATATCACATTTCGATCATAGCCTATCATGTCAAATGGAGATCTCATGAAATTATAAAATTCATGAATGAAGTGGTCCGTTTTGTTGTACAGATATTCATAGAGTAGATTGCGGAAAGTACGACTGCATATGTGGTGGAGAAGTAGGTGATCCATGATGATATCCACTAGCCACACGACAAGCTGGGTGTTTTCGTAGAGTATTGCATTCAACTCCCTGTTTAGCCACGGTGCCAATCTTGTGCGGGCACCAGGGCAATCCCTTTGGAAAAAATTATTCAAGATGATTTTTCATATTACATTATTTTGTAACAAGTTTTAAATAAATAGAACAATATTTACTGAAATTAACAAAAAACTCAAATGTGATAATGAAGTAGGTTTGGACTAAATCTGGCATTTTCAAAAATAATGTTTTTGTTTTCTGGGTTTTTTAACAGAAAGTTTGTTTTAAACTTACTTTCAATTATTCAACAATTTTGATTTCT
>NW_019290533.1:27991-127493 GCF_000500325.1 Leptinotarsa decemlineata | reverse complement strand
AACAGCTTTGCTACCTTCTCTCACGTAGATCACTATCCCACTTCTGACTTGGAGTAATAATAAAAATGAGAATCAGCTATTTACTATAATAGTTTTGATGGAAATATCTCGCAACCACAACCAAATAATATTACACGTATTCTGCCTGATCGACCGTCCAACCACCTCTCCAATTCCACTTGTCGCCTCATAGCCTTTTTTTTCTAAGTTATCAGTTCGTACTCGTGAATCAGCTACTTTTTTCCTTTGATTTGCATTAGCGTAGCAGGCAACTCAACCAAAGGGTAGAAACACGGAGTCGATCTCCTAACACAATAAAAACAATTATTATTATATGTACTCGAGTAATTTTCGACCCCAGAATATGTGGTTCAATTTATGACCTACTTTTTTGTTACACCCTGTAGAAGTCTTTAGAATTGAATATCTACGTCAAAGTAGTGTTCCATACCCTCTTGTCCTTAGTTTACTCTGATATCCATCATCCAAGGTTCTTTCTTTCAAAGCTAACGCTACATTCGTCATTCATATTCAGACCAACTACTGTAAATGATGTGATTAAAGTAGATGTCTTCGAAAGATAGACATCTGAATGCATCTTCTGGAATTTTAATCGGCTAGCGCTACCTGCTGAAATATTCCAACCTCCCAACTTCTTAATCCATTATTCAAGGTTCTTTTATAAGGCAATATTTTCAGAATCAGAGGTTTTTTTTAGGTTCTCTTGTCAAAACAGATTTATAACGATGTTCTCGTAATTGTCTGATTTCCCAGCGGCAGATTTATAGTGTATAGCGAGTTGGATGTATTAATTGAGGCTAGATCTTTTCATTAGAGTCATTGATGAAAAGAATAATCACTTGGAAACCAAGTTGAATTTTCTGGTATATTTTGGATACAATAGAAAACATTCGACTAAAAATCATTGTGATATACATGTTGTATGGTAGGTGGAATATATAACATACATATGTGTTATGAATTACTCATTATGGATATATTTTTATTGTCCCAGTGCGCTTTGTTAGTTATAAGTCACGCGAGTAAATGTTTAACCAACAGAACCTTTGATTCAATTCATTTGTGTCAAGGGAGGAATTCCGACACACCAAAACCTGTTTGCAACTGTTTGGAGAAGAAAGTTCCAAACAATTACGTAAAGCAAATTTTTGCAGGCAAAATCAGTATCTGTTCCATATTTTTCAATAAATTTTCAATGATAACGAATACAAATTACATGTACCTATGTATGATACGTTTTAAATGTTACAGGTACATGTGATGGTATATTTGACGACGATGTACCTAGTTGACATTGTTGTTAATAATTTCGAAGTAGAGGTATAGAGATCTAAACACAGAATGGCTCTATAGGTTTCAATACATACTGACTATAGATTATGCATACAAATTTTGGCGATCAAGATTGAGAAGATTGAATTTAATGATTGAAATTCTACAGGGCGTTCCAATGAAACCTTGACACCCCCTGTAAGTCAGACACGGACGTGTAATCGAAAATTTCAAAAAACACGTCAATTTTTATTTCTTGGGGACTAATTCTCATATGGAAATCAAACCCGAAACTCCACCCTCCTGCGGTCATCAACTACCAATGGCATGGGGGTCGAGTAATACATTATTCGAAAGGTATTTTGTCCCTCAATTACTTCTGTAATTTTTTTTAGAAATTGGTCCATTCGTTATTGAGAAATTAAATATTGAACGTTTTATTGCTGTCGCTCATTTTATTGAGGAAATCAACAAAAGTAATATCAATGGCAACACACTCAACGGATAAAGTGTTCGAAATGACCTCCATCTAGTTCCATACAATAATACAGTCTACTTTCGAAAGCGTTCCTTACATTATTGAATATGTCCGGAGTCAGAAATCGGCTTTCCCGAACAATTCTCTGTCGCAGGTCTTATAGATTTATATAATTTATTTAATAAGTAGTAAACGTTTCAAAACTGTTATGTTTTTCTGCATTGGTAGTTTTTGTCGAATCTAGTTGTCACAGAACAAGAAGTAGATAGTCACTTCTTAACGAATTATTATTCATCCTTGTTCACTGTGTTCCAACATGGTTTATTCTACTGAAGAAAGAATAGAAATTGTTGCAACCTATTATCGAAATAATGAATGTGCTAAAGCCTATGCGAGAATGTGTAATACGAATCACCCAGACCATAACGTGAGCTATCAATACGTTAAACAGAGAATTGTCCAGGAATGCCGATTTCCTACTTAAATAATGTAAGGAACACTTTCGAAAGTAGACTGTATTATTGTATGGAACTAGATGGAGGTCATTCTGATTGTGTTGCCATTGATATTTCTCAATAACAAATGAACCAATTTCGAAAAAATCACGGAAGTAATAGAGGGACAAAAGACGTTTCAACTGATGTATCACTCGACACCCCATGCCATTGAAAAAAATAGAGGGGTAGTTGCTGACCGCAGGAGAGTGAAGTTTCGGGTATAATTTCCATATCAGAATTAGTCCCCCTAGAAATGAAAATTAACGTGCTCTTTCACATTTCCGAGTATACGTCCGTTTCTGACTTACAGGTGGAGTCAAGTTTTATTGGAACGCCCTGTATAAAGGCGACAGGCTACTTTGCAGTTATTGTCCTAAGTTATTCAGAAGTTATTCGTTTCAATAGTGAATTTACATTTTTTACATATTTTGCAAAACGTTTATTAGTTAAAATTTGTTTGCTTTGATAACGTGCTTGAAATATATTAGGTTATTTGAATAGTTTTGTCCGTCTATATGAGTCTACTTCAAACTGTAATATACTCATTCAGTTTGATCGAAACAAGTGCCATTTGAAACAGTGCACTTTTGTCAACGTAACACAAGTCGATTAATTTCGTCATTTTAAAAATTGGGTACTTACTCGGGATTCGATGAAGTCGACGAAAGCCGTTTTTGCCTGGTCCTGATTCGTGAAAGTTTCACCGCTGAAAAAGTTATCGAAGTATTCCAAAATATGGTTGTTGGTTGGCGACAGATCTGGGGAGTGATTTGTGAAACGGGCGTTGTCGTGGAGCAGGATTGGACCTCTTTTATTGACCAGTGCCCGCTTTCGATAGATTTCGTTGATTTCCCCACAACAGGACTCTGCTGTCATAGTTTCGCCCGGTTGCAGAAAGTTATAGTGAATCACACCAGCCGTTGACCACCATACAATAATCATGGTCTTTTTTGGTGGGTTTTCGCTTTTGGGAAGTGCGTGGGTGGCTTGTCGGTGACCAGTCACTGTCCTGAACGTCTTCTGTTGTCGTAGAGGGTCTCTATATTCTCTCAACAAAGAAGGCACTCACATTTCAATTTCAATAGAAAAGAAGAGACAGTGAACATCAATAAAATCTGGCTACCTGTCCTTAAAGGAACACAAACAAGGTCAGCTAATCCAACTAAATGAAACCAAGTCATGCCCACTAATGATAATATAAAACCAGAGTCAAATACGAGCATTGTAGTAAATGCGTTCGGAACAAGGAAAGCATCAACGCGAGCACTGCGACCGTTACCACATCGCCGCAGTAGTAGACGAAACGTCAGGCATCAAAACCTGCGGCCCACGGCCAAGAAACCCGGGAAATAGCTTTCAGACAATACATAAGTTGTTTGAATACTGAGAATTTTTTTCCTATTGGCTTATGTCGTCTCCACCCTCATCATGATGCCCATTCTAACAATCTCATCTCCTGAATTAGTTTGTACAGGTCCCTTGTTGGTATATCATACTCTTTCAGACCTAATTTGGATTGTCCATGATATGTTTTCCTTTTGAGATGTTTGCTTAACCAGATTCGAATACTGTTTAAATACTCGTCTGTATATCTATAAACATATTTACATTGCTGTATTAGCTCCAAAGTTGATACGACTGCTTCATAATCCTTCTGCTCATTCACTGGAATATTTTGCAGAATTTCGGAGACCTTTCCTCGTAATGCCAGTGAAAGAGCTGTTGCTTTCTCCTCATTTTTTGCAGCGGCCTCAAATTGTCTGCGATAAATTGACCATGAAGAGTAGACATGGAATGTTGAAGTTTTTATAAAACTACTGCTAGAAGGGAAATACTTCCTGAATACATTCATGACCCCAACCATTGTAAGAGATAATTTTTCAACTGGAAACACATTCAGTCTATTGAGGGATTTCGGCCGGGAACTAATCCTAATTTCTGTTTGTTCATTTGTTGGTGTTGTTATTAATTTTTTTTTGTAAACGCTGTATCCGTCTGATTAATAATTATTCACCTATCACCAGTCCCGACACCTCTAGTCTAATCAATAAGTTCAAAAACATGAAAAATAGAAATAAAGGTCCCAAAAATATGAGCGATAGCTCATTCGATATCTCTTTTTTCATGTTTTTGAACTTGTTGATTAGACTACTCGAACATTTTCTAAAGCTTCCTTATCCCGTCGTAATCGACACTCCTTGTTTTCACCATGAAACAGAAAATCCACTTCCGATCTCAAATGTTACGTTTTTTTGCGGTTCAAACTTTCAACTGAAACTTCCTGATCTACGTGGAAGCCAATAGGACAGTCTCTGGAAGTTTTTCGACACGACGCGACATCTAGCCGAGTTACAATCGATTGACGACGACCAGCGGCGGCCGGTGTTATTTTTTTCTTCTTCGGAAAATTCCCTCTTTTTTGTATCAAGATGGAGAAGTAGAAAGCCAAAACCTTTCTTTCCCAAAAACACTATTATAATTATTTATAGCAAACATAGTTCTTTGATGAACCCCTATTCAAATCCGCGATTTATACTCTTTCATAACCAACTTCAATATGCTGTTTTCTCTGAAATACGTACATTAAAAGTGCAAGAGAACTATTTTATACCACTACGAATATCATGCATTCTAAATATTATTGAAAAGATTTTGATACGTAACTGAATCAAAGATCAAAGCCAGAAAGAATGTGGAAGATCATTCCACCAAAACTGCTAATTCATTTTTACTATTGTTTCGGAATCCGAATTGCCTATATAGAGTTATCGCTACCGATGAAGATACGGTGTAGAGAAACGCGTCTAGAATAATAAAAGAGTAATAATGTTATTTGTGAAACTGACAGCGATATCGATTGTTCAAAAAGTTTTATCCTCGGTACAAACTAAACTATTCTACAATGCAGCAGAATGTTGATTTATAGAAGACACTCCTCAAGAGCCGTCTTCGTAATGGAATGAGATCTAAATCTGGAATGCTTTATTTATTTATTGGGCAATCAAAGCGACTGGTTCTTGTTACTTGCGTACTTAATTTTATCATTATTCGTCACTGACAAATTGACTTCAAACAGTAATTTATTAGTGCCATAAAGGCCTCAGCATTAAATTACTAGCGGCTTATTTTTGAACGTGATGATAACCTCACCTGTTGCATTCAGATTTCTCTCATTGGTTTTGAATTGGTTGGAAGGGGTCATTGAATCAATTATTCACGTTCGTTTATTTTGCTCCAGTTGAATTAGGACTTCATCCTATTATTAGGATGAATATGCTTCTGGGATATCATATATTCACTTAGTGTCCTTTTTCATATTTGTTTTTTTTTCTTTCTGCCATCAATTTCCAAAATTTTGAAGGCATAGATTAGTTATCCCTCTGGCCAAGTTTAACTCAGTTATTCTGACCTGAGACCTTTCTGACCTGAGATCAATTACGATTCTTCATTGTCTCTTTAAAATAGTGTAATTGGTACTGAGAGAAGTATGTCAATGAAAGTCATATCATAACATCTGTACAATCAGGATTCAGACCTCAGCATAGTACCACCCCAGATCTTCTCTCAGTTACCGACGATGTTTTTGAAGCTACCGGAGATAAGAGTTTGGCATGTTCAGTACATCTGGTTCAGGTCGCAAACCAATCCATTGGATTTATGTGATGATTGTCAGACAAATAATCACTTATGGAGCAATTGCTTGGTGGCCGAAGGCTTTACAGGAAACGGTTCAGGCGAAGCTCTCTGGCTGACAGAGTCGGGGTTGTCTGGCTATCAGTGGTGCCATCAGTACCACACCGTCAGCGGCCATGGAGATCCTTCTAGATCTACCTCCTCTCTACATTTTTCTCGAGAGAGAGAAGCTGGATGGACTTCATATAGACTTGTGCACATTGCCAATTGCACAAATCAATCTAATGCAGAGTACATCAGACTGCTGAGCGACACTGTAAGTCACAGAATTCTATCAACTACGAACTGCTTTATAAAGTACTGCTCTCGAGTAGAGAGAGCTGGATCCTCCAGGAGGAGCAAACGTTAAGAGCAGATAGTTGTTGGTTCACAGATGGATCGAAAACACCTTCAGATTTTGGTACACGTGTTTTCAGTCGCAGACCTAGGACAGATATATCAACTTGCTTAGGAACCTATGCGACTGTATTTCAAGCGGAAATTTACGCTATTGAAATTGTGTGCGGAAAGATTGGAAGAATCCAACCATACACAAGTCAATAAAAATATTCTCGAACAGTCAAGCGGCGTTGGAAGCTCTTGGTTCATACCGAGCAACGTCTAAATTTGTAGCAAACTACCAAAAACGACTTTTCTCGATAGGAAGACTTTACATATTGTTTCTGGTTTAGATTTCTTGCCATACTGACTTGGAAGGCAATGAGGCAGCTGACTCCCTTGCAAGGGAGGGTGCTGCAAGCAGCTTCTTTGTACCAGAATTGACAACGCTTTAGGCTTTGCCAAAGAAACATTGAACACCTGGATGGTAAGAAGATTTATGGACTTCTGGCAGAATCTTCCATGATTGGCTTACTCCAAGGCGTTTATTCACCCTTCGAAGTTTGATACCAAACAGTTGTTAGACTACAGTAGGATGAACTACGTTGTCTAACAGGCCTTCTCTTAAGTCACTGCCATCTGAATCATTATATGCAGAGACTCGAACTGTCAGAGAACAGTGTGTGTCGCCTCTGTTTGGAAAATAATGAAACAGCAGAGCACATACTTCGTGCCTGCTTCGCTGGGGACTGAATCAGGTTTTTAGAGTTCGGCAGGGCCGTACTGTGACCTAAAAGACCACTCACCATACAAACTAATCGGCTTCATTAGGAAGCTGGATTTATTTGGTCGAGTGTGAGTTATGAGCCACAAAAAACTCTTGCGGGTTGCGTTGGAGGATCGATTTTGACCCACTCTCTTACGACCTCACCTAATCGAACTTCTGGGTCCATCAAGATGAATAAATGCAGTTTTAAACTACGACGGCCTTCAAACCAGAATTGAGTTCAGTTTTAGTCATCCAGAAACACAAGTCTTGCATCTTCATCCGCTGTTCCTCGTATAATGCACCCAAACATTATAATCAACAACTCTGTGAGTTTCGATCTAATTGAAAATTTTGAAAATGACTGACGACTTACTTAACAGTCTAGTCTTTGGTCCGTCCCCGACCTTGGCAATACAAAAATTAATGCTATTCCCAGGTTGAGTTGAAAAACAGCCTATGTTGATACTCCAGTCACTCATTTTCATACTGAAAGTTGTTATTATCATTATTATACTTGTCACGATAATTCAATTCAATTACAGAGATCAGTTTCACTTGTTTTTCAGTTCGTCGCATATTACATTTCTATTTGTGCTTTTCTTAATTTTTTCACGCCTATCATCAACCATGTCACATCTCCCCTCGATGGGGTAAAATACAATCCTCGAATCTTGTACTGCTCTCATAATAACTTCCAAGGACTATTCAAATTCTTATGTCTAAGGTGTTTGCAAACAATTTTACAGTTACATCTAAGAAGTTTTGTATAATTCTTTCGGACTATAACCCATAAACCAATTTGATAATGTATATTTTGTCTGCTGCATCTACCATCAGACAATAAACAATCAGCAGTTTCGCTTTGATTTTTAATGTTGTTTGTCTAGACCAAAATTGTTATTGTAAGTCCTTGAAAATTTTGTGAATTACAAAAATGTATGTTTGATGAACATGTGTGATAGATAATCTTGAAAACGATAATGATTAGCATAATGAAAAATCCTGTAAATGTTTGGAGACTACTGTTAGACAATATACAAAGCGCTTACTTCTAAAAAACTGTATACATCAAAACAATCAAATGAGATAAGAGTTGATTATTATAATATTGATACTAAAAAAGTTTTTTGGCTTTCTGCTTCTTCATCTTCATACAAAAAATTGTTTATTTGAATGTTCATGTTAAAGTAGTTGTTTCGGAAGGTTTTTTGTTTCCAGTTTGTACCTGAAAGAAACTCCTATGTATGATTTACACATCATCGTAGAAAATTTATTTTGAAATTTGGAAGTTTCTCACAATTTTTTATATAAAGATGGAGAAGCAGGAAGCCAAATTTGAACAAGATTGCTATGGTTGGGAATTTCCAGACAGGTGCTGATGAGGTAATTAGACAAGTGTCTCATTCCGAAACTTCGAAGTCCACCATGAGGATGATAGTTTTCCATGTAGGTGAAATTTTATATAACTCTTTCATACATTATATTGTGTAACGTTCCTATGAATAATATCTGATTCAATTCCATAACGAAAGTTGGAATGCCAACTGAAAAAAATGTGATTCACCTTTTTACTTATTCAATTTACTTATTCAAAGATTCAATTTCAGACGGAAGTTGTAACAGGTTTCGGAATCCAACGTCAAACAAAAATTATTGTTTTCAAGCGGGCTGTGTTTTTTAGGATCTCCTCTCAAATATTTACCTTATGTATCCTCTTAAATTATGTGGATTTAGTACAATAATTCAAACAGTATCTGATAATGGTCAGACTAAAATGGTCAGATTTTTCAACATCTGAGTTTTCCAACAAATAATTTCATTAAAGTATCAATGAAATGAATTTTGTATAAGGACAATATTATGTGTGTTATTATCCCATTTCATTTATATCTCATTTTTTGTGAATTTTATGACATCCTGAACAAATATGATTCTTATGTTCTTTTCGTGCAGCTGTCACCTGTCTCCCTAAAGTCGGTTGACGAGACAATCAAAGAGAAAACGACCCGACAACGAATGAAGACCGGCATTTATGTCGGTCGTAAAAGAAGGGGTCCCTGAGGGTTTTCTGTTTCCTGTTACATACCTTTATTTATTTAAAAATAACCTGCTACATTCTCCATCCAGTCATTGTGCACAGTGATTCAGGGGTGTATCTATTAGGAGTCCTTCGAAAAATTTTGCAGAATTATTCTTTTCTTAAAGCGGTGCCAATTGACGAACAACCCTCAGAAGTGTATAATAAGCGAGGGTGAGAAATAACGGAACTACAGCCTGCTTCAGTAACTAGCCGTGATAAAAGAGAAACGGCAACACTGTTCGGGATCCTCTGTTTTGAAAGTCTGGTTAATATCAATACATTTTTTATAATGTTACACCTTTGTTATTGATAATGTATGAGTTTGAAAGGCATTCAAAAGAATTGTTTAATCAAACGTTTCATTTTTGAGTGAAGAACACGCAATTATTTGAAGTGTTAGGTGGTGAATTATTGAGTATTCAATCTGATACTCAAAGAAAATTCCAAAGTTTAGTGGATGTGAATCAAATTACACTCCTGAGAACAGATGAATAAATGAAAAAGAATGGGTATCTGCAATATTAATCTTCTATTTGGTATTATGTTTAACTGATTTTCGTGAAAAAGTTGTGGAAGTAGTTGTTTCAAAAGAGTTTTCTCTTCTAGTTTATTTCTAAAAAAAACTTCTGTGCATGATCCACATATCTTTATAAAGAGTTTTCGTTCTAGTTATTTACTTTTTTCTTTTCTTTGGAATTTTTTGCACTTTCTGTTTGATTATGTAGAAGTAGAAAGCCAAAGATTTTTTCTCAAAAATCACATGGTAGGTACCTACACAATTTATGAATTCATCACAACAACAATACAATTAAATTCCGAGAGATTATGCCCATAGAGTAAAGTAATATAGCTGCAAGAGTTCTGGCTCATTCTTTATGGGAAAATACGTGCAAATTTAGGTCCATTCTGGCGTTTTTTGGACCTCAGGTCCACTTCACACGGAATGGGCAAAGGTCAGCGCCTCGTCTCTGTCAGACGTCCATTATGTGTGAACTAAGCCTTAGCTTTCATAGCCCACTTCAGACCACCTCCACTTCTCCACTTTTACCGTCATTTAGTCGACCAATCAGATACCGCGCATACAGCGGGAGATTCAAATCTAGTAGATGAACAAGGCGGATTCTGGCTCAAGCGGGAGTGGGGAAAACGTCATCGACGCAGGATGGAACGAGTATCTTAGCGATTTAAGCGTGTAACTCCGCCCCTCGGCCCCCTTGGTACTCCACCTAACCTATCAGCTTCCTTAGTACTCCACATCACCGCTCAGGCCCTCTTGCGACTCTTCCTCACCCCTCGGCCCCCTTGTCACGTTCCAGTCACGTGATTTTAATTAAAAAAAGTTTATAGTTATGAGATTCGAATGTACGATTTTGTTCGTTATTTTTGCAGAATCACAATTAATTTAAAATTCAGTCGTATTTTCTCCAGAATCATGAAACTGTCGGTTCATTAAAAAAAATTGTGACTCGTCACGGGACGCCTGGCAGGTATGAAACATCGATAATTTATTTATTTACATACTTTACTTATTTATTTATTTCATACAGGATGAACCGAATAGCGAGAAATAGTGGCATTTACAAATATGTACTTACATAATATAATTTGTGAATCTATATAAAAAAAATTAAAACAGAACTTTCAGTTAGCTAAGAAATGTTTGGGAAAGAAAGTTTTTGGCTTTCTACTACTCCATCAATTCAATTCAAACTAAGAAATGTCTTTTGATTTTTATATTCAGGCAGTTGAATATATCTAAGACACGACTATCTGTAGTCGTGTCCTAATTCTGATTAGGGGTATCGCACATTGTATAAATTGGTGATTTTTTCATTATATTTGTTTGCTGAGTGTTGAGATAAAAAAAATCTCTTTCCGTTAACCAGCTGGTGACACTATTCCTAGATGATCGTCTAGAAACCAAAAAATTCAACATATGTAACAATTGAGAGCAGGTAATGACATTGTTTATGACTTTGACTAAAAAAAGAAATGAATAATATTTACGCCTTACTTCGAGACTACAAAAATTGTGAGTTTCAAGCAACTCATAATAGGGTATTCCTACAATAGGATACGTGCCTTCAAGTTTAAAAGACGTATATTTTAGGAAGCGCCTCTGAAGGGCTTCTAGTTGATTTATATGAACCTGATAGGAGGGACTCCACACAACAGATGCATATTCCAGCCTAGATCGAACAAAAGTGAAATAAAGTAATTTCAATGTTGAAGCTTTTTCGAAGTCTTTTTTTGTATTTCTAACTAAGAATCCATACATGCGATGAGCCGCTGTCAAAGTAGTGTCAATATGTTTATTGAAAGAGAGGAATAAATCAAAAGTAACACCTAGATCAGTGAGTGTGTCAGGACGCTCCAAAACTTGATTGTTTATGACGTAGTTGTGTAATGTCAGATTCGTTTTCAGTGAGTTAAGACATTGCATAACATTTGGATATGTTAAAAGATAGATTATTCTTCCATGTAGCAACACGATTTAAATTCAGGGCGAGATGTTCGCAATCATTAGAACATATTATATTGTAATAGAGTTTCAGGTCATCTGCATATAAAGGGAAATTGACATCAATCTCAGCTCCGATATCATTGATGAACATATTGAACAGTAGGGGTCCTAGGTTTGACCCTTGTGATACACCAGATGTGGCATGGTAACTTGATGTTGACACTATATAAGAACCACCGAAGAAATCTGCAAAACCATTAAGAATATCTGAGGGATTATCGAGTAGCTTTATCATGTAACATTTTATCTCCGATTCCATTCGTACATTTTAACTTGTTAATGAATAACCAAAACTTATTGGGGTTATGAATAATCTCGCTCTCAGTTTTCTGAATGAATTTTTTATTAGCTATTCCAATGGATCTTTTGATTTCTGCCCGAAGACGTTTGAATTCGTGAAAAACGTGAATGTCGCCGTTTCTTTTGTATGTACACAAAAATTTTGCTTCAATTCATATTTTCCTTATCAATGCACCATCAAAGTAGGCTGGATAATTGTTTAGATTTTATCGAAAATTTTGGGACGCAGCGATCAAATACACTGTATACTTTTTTATAATATTTTGTGACCCCTGTGATGATGGTTGGGAACTGAAATATTTAAAAAATATGTTACGAAAATATACTTGAGAGAGTGTTAATGTAGCTTTACTATACTAGTAAACTGAAGAATCTTAGCTAGTTATTGCAATATATCACTGAAGATCTTATATCAATAATAAATGTTTCAATATAAATTCCACCATCATTGGAAAATCAATCAATTATTTGATATTTTGATGTTCTTGTTAATAACAAATAAGAGAAACATTTGTGCGCTACATCGCCATCAGCTGGTTTTGAAATACAATTTTGTCAGTCTTTATGAAATGTATTTTTCAAACGAGTAAGACAGATCGACTATACGCGGGCTCAATGTACAGATAAATTCACACTGTAATCATAAAATATAAAACTATAACCGACTTACTGATAACTTGATTCTAAATTTACTGTCAGACATATTTCATTTTTAATTATTTGAAAAAAATATTTATTCAGTTAAAGTTATAAAGTTATAGTTATCCGAACTCAGCGTGGCGAGAGAGATAGCGTAACGCCGAACCAATAGGAATATAATCGCACAGTCGCTTGCGCATGGCGACCCGTCAGCACGATATGCCTCGCCACGGCTACAATCGATTTTACGTGCGGCTATAGATGTTTCAGATCAATGAATTTGGCCAACGTCTTTTCTTCTGACATATATTGTGATGTCAACAAAATCAAAACAAAAATTTTTCAAAATGCCATTTATGCAGTTGTGTACATTGTGTACAATCGTAAAAAACGGCTAGTTATTTGTGAGTTTTTGTCACCAAAATATGAGACCTTGAAAAAATAAATTTTTCAAATGGAAATATCTACGAACATTGGCGCTTCTGTTTCAGATTCTTTATACTATTCGTGAGTAAAAAGTGAAATAATTGATGTCATGAGTCTGAACCACACGTGTATTTTGGAAAATAAAATCTACTCTCTGATAAGGTATATATAACAAACCATCCTAAAACTAACTTTTAGAATATGAATGCATATATACGTTTCAAATCTCAAAAGACACAAAGATATTCTTCGTGTTCGTTTTAAAACCGGGTTATATATGGCAGAGATACTTCTTTGACATTACCCAAACAATAGGAAGAAACATGACTTCCAAGTGTTGGAATAGGTATCCTTGTTTATTTTACCGAAATAATTATATACAAAGCAAGGTGTTGGCTTCTGGTTTGTTTTCTTTATGATTATCGCCTGTGAAATGTGTAGACATTCTCTAGCTAGACCATATCCTATAATCTGAGTACTCACTACCCACCTGCTTATATTGTGTACTAATTTTCATGGGCGTACTGTACATATGTATCAGCCAAACGATATAAATTCAGTAATGAATAAATAGCTATTCCAAAACAACACGGTGATAGGTATTTTCAGTTGTGCATTGTTTTCAACAAAAGCTGTGTATACAAGGTGTGTCATGTAACAATGGTCAATACCAACTTTCTCATTTTAAATGAAACACCCTATATGTTATTAGATTTTCACATTTTTTATAATATTCTAGATGTCGGAACTGGTGATAGGTGAATTATTAATCAGACGGACACAGAGTTTACAAATAATAAAATTTATCAATAACAAAGCACAAAAACAAACAGAAAATCACAGTGTAACCTCGTGGCAAGTAGAATCAGAATTAGGATTAGTAGTCTAGTTCACATGTACTTTTTTTTGTAACATTTTTCAGCCCTGTCCAAAAATTACGACCAAGGTGTCATTCGATTCGTATTTTCGCCTAGAAAGTTTAAGGAATGGTCCAAAAACGCGCCGATAAAAATTACAAAAGTTATAAACAATTAAGTGAAAAAAAAATGGGCCTTTAGTTTTTTCTTAATATCTAGGAAAATTTTCAAAATTTTGGAAATTTGAAAAAAGATTTGAAATGATCAATGAATTTGCGTAAAAAAGTCCTGACTCCCGAAACTGTATCTCGATTATTTATAATTTTTACAGAGCCCTGAAAATAGAGCCAAAAGCGGGTAGTCTGGCTTCCGCGCGTCTTTCGTCACTCTGACATAAAAACAATAAAAATTATTCAAACATATTAAATGTAAATATTAAGGAATGAAAAAATTCATATAATGTTGGGATACATCAATAAAAAATAATCCGCAGTCAAAAAATTTGTATACCAATTTTAACGTTAATTATAAATTTGTCAATTAATAACTTTTTCTGAATTGAAAGTTAATATAAAAATCCCTATAATTATTAAACTGAAACCCTGGCATTTTTTTCCTTTGGTGAAGTTATCCTTAATAGGCAAAAAAATAGATTACCGTTGCCAAACACAGTAATACAAGAGAAAACACAGTTTTCTCTTGTATTACTTTATTAAAATCAGTAATACCGAAAAAGAAAAGTTATTTGTAACATATTTACAGAAATGATGACATCCAACAAAACATGCAATATAATCTCTTCTATTTTTAGACATGGGGGGATTTCTTAATAACTTGGGAGTAAATGACCTGATTGGCATTTTTAAAGGTAAAAAAAATACATATATTATTCATCTCCTACTGATATACTTAAAACACATACTTTTCAAACAGAAAATGATGTAACCTTAGACATAACTAAAAGGCTCACTGATGAAAAAATGAAAGAAATGATTCTCCCAATTGGCAACAGAAAAATATTCAATCAAGGAAGCAATTGATGGAATAAATTAAGAATCGAATATAACAGAGGTATGTCTTTCATTCATAACTTTAATGATAAATATGTATACCATTACAATTAAAAACATATTCAGTTTTCTCAAATAAATATATATTTTTGGGATTTTCTATAGATACTTATTATTATTCAGGTCTGTACCTAAGTGATTAAATGCTAGAATTCTCAGACTTGATAGATTTGAAAGCCTGAAAGTTGTGATTGGAGACCTAGGTAAATTTTGTCTAATCAAATTTTTCTGTGATGAAGTACGTCATTGTTTTTTTTCCTCCGTTTGTTATATTGGATTTGTACAGAAAAAAATTATATTTTTATATTTCGATGAGATAATATCCAAGCTATGTTAGTAGAAATTGATTCAATAGTAGTATTGCGAAAATGTAGACAATCACTAATCTCTGTTCTCTTTCATTTTAGAACATTACTTCAGTGAAAGGTTTCGAAATCAACTCTAATTGTTTTTAAGTAGATATCACCAATAATAATAATAATAAATAATAAAATATGTTAATGTTTTAGATTAGGATCAACCATTTGTGAAAAATTTATATTTTTATTTAAATATTTGTAGAAGTCTATTACAATTTATTAATTGTTTGAATAAATTCGTTACTAAAATTTCTCGATTTTTATTTATATTTTGCTCATTCTCATGTTGAACAATTTTCCATGGCTTTTACATAATCAGTATTGAATATGAAATATTATCCGCAAGACTCCCATCAGCAGCTGATTAAAAAATCGTGATACGTAAGTATATCAATAATCCAGTTGAGAAAATGATACAAAGTGTATTTCATGTATTGAGAAATCGGGTTGTTGAATAAACTATAATATATTCTCAAAATTATTCAATAATTTGATCTATTTTGATTGGAGATTCATGTAAATTCAATCACTGACTCTGTATTTCTGATTCTGCCGAAAAGTACTTTTCTCAATATACTAAAACTATACGTAATGCTTTTTATCTACAAACTTAAAAAATATATTGAAGTTTTAGAGAAAAGTAATTTTCAGCTATAATATCCCAAGGACATTGATAACTAACGAAATAATTTTATCACAGTTTTCGAAAGCACGTTATTTGGTAACATCCCGACGCCGAAGGCGGAGGGATGTTACCTAAAATAACGTGCTTGAGGAAGTTGTGATAAAATTATGAGTTATTTATCAATGTTCGAGGGATATTCGGTGAGAAAATTTTTTGCAATTCGAACAAAATGATTTATTGAACACACAGTTATTAAAAGAACAATTCGTATAATGATATTCCGTTGATCTTGCTGTATTTGCCTCGGTTACTGCATATTTTTTACTATTGACAGCATTTTTTGGTGTATTTTCTTCAATGATTTTGTCAATTGCCGCATCATTTTGAACACCAAAGCGAGGAAGTGACATTTTCGAAATAAATTGAATTACTGAAATGTCAAACAACTTTATTGTGTTGGTTGCTTAGCAATGTCATGACATAAGTGATAACTACCCGTGAAAACTATCCATGGGTAGTTATCAGTGTAATGATGGTTTCATTGGTTATTTCGACGCACATGACTAGAAATAGACAAATTTGATAGGATAATTTTTTTGGCAAAAAATTTTCAGTAGAACTGATCTGAAACTCCATTACTACCAACGAGATGCTGGTACTCAGATTAGTATAATACTTGGTTAATTGAATCCAATAACCAAATTCAAACAAGAGGGAAGGATTTTGATTTGTAACTTCATTTCATTTGGTTCATCATTATTCATTCTCATTTTGAACTTTCGAAATGCTTTACTCTGTCAGCAAGATACTCACAATGAGGTATAAACATTGTTCGTTCAACTACTATTTATTATTTGTTCAACAAAATCATTACTTTAATGGAAATTTTCCCATTATCAAATCAAGCAAAGTTCTCCATCATCCTGCAGATATATTATGTTTCTTCAACATAACTTTTACTCAAATAGAAAATACATTTGATTATTTCAATCAGATCCACTATTCCACCCATCTTTAAATTTTGTTCGTTCAATAGAATATTCTAATTACTCTAAATCATTCTCGCTATCAATTAGACAAAATATTATTTGAATTCAATTCTTCTTCGAATTGAAATAACTAATGGATGTGATTGTTTCAATCAAATATTTGTTTGATACAATGAACATATGCTTGAAGAAATAGTTGAGAGTCAAGAATTCTTTTTACTTGCATCAACAAAATATTTTGTCGTGCATATATGACACTTTTATTTCTTTGAATGAAGTGAATTTTCTTTCATTCAAAAAATCTTTTTTTTCCGTGACTTGTGAACATTTTTCTCAGAGTACTGTCACCGTATGCCACTGTCAACATTTCGAGTGTTTTTGAGCACTCAATTCCATTTTTTATACATAATTTGATGCAAATTCTTTGATCCAGCTGAAATTGGGAACATATGTTCGAGACGAGTGTGTCAACATAAAAAAAATCGCTAATCGAATGTACGTAGCCTCATTAACTTTATTCACCTCATTTTTTTTAACATACCTCGTATACTTTCCGGAAAATGAACTGACTAGTTGATCTTTCAGAACCTGTCCCAACAAATATTCAATGAACATGATGATCTTAAGTGTGTTTATACTAATTCTCGGCTAACTGCCAAGACCAACAAATCGAATTTCAGGAGAATGATATTTTAGGAAATGAATAGCGTCATTAAATTAAAGTTGATGTTTAATAGGGTCGTTGTTAATAATTAATTGTATTTAATAGTATTTATTGCCTAACACGACAAAACACCGTCATTTGAAAATGCTGGAAAGCAAAGTCTTGAAAATTAATTGTTTGTAAATAGTATATATTCAACGTTCCTAAGTGGAGTCGATGAAACTTAAAACACAACACAAATATGCTAAATGATGTGTCATTGTCTTTACCCCCGTTTAATTATCGAAAAAAAAATTCCAATTGGTTACGCGCTTGAATTATCATCTAATGCATTATCTTTGCCTGTTGGAGTTTCTGCGATAATATTCAATTTTTCAATAAAATCAATGAAATGAAATCAAAAACTATTATGTGTCCACGAAAAAGAAATGCTGGATATGTATGGAAACAGAATAAAAAGTATAAACATAGCAAATGTCTGAGCCATCACGAAAGACAGTTTTAGTTTAGAAGAAAGCGGTTTCAAGTGTACAGAGTGGGCCAAATTGGACACTTTTAAAGGGAAACTCCCGTATCCAAACTAGATAGATGAAAACTGATAGCTGTGTCCAATGATCAAATTTTATAACAAACTAAATGGTGAAAACCGCATATCGATATCTATCATCGTTTCTGAGTTACATCACGTTTTTCGAAAATGCGCATTTTCAAAAAAAAATGTGTGACATTTTTCCTGTCAAAAATTTCTTGTTTCTATTCAAACATTTCCAAAGCACTTTTTTACGTAGTAGGTGTAAAACCTACTTTTTTTTTAATGAGACACATATTTCCAAAAATTTAGCACACTTGATGTTTCGATAGAGTCATCTATGACGCACAGAGCTTCTAGGTTTTTTCATGTAGAAACGTACACTTTGATCAAGTAGGCATTGGACGACGCGGCGATAAAAAAGAAAGCAATTGTTTAGTATTAGCTATCAAATATTGGAAAAACTGTTCACAGCAGTATATAAAACGCCTAGTTTCAATAAAACTGATAAAAATTCATACTATATTTACTACTAATAAATGAAACTTCAAGAATATTAATCATAATAATAAAGAACAAATAATGAAATATATATCTCTTCAGAAAAGGTTTTCTGAAGGTTTTTTGACGAATTAATTGGTTCAATAGGAGTGATGCAAAACTTTGCATCACTGCCGCTTCCAATTCGTGGTTAGACATGGTCGGCAATTTGAAAATAAGATCTTTCAACCTTCCACAGAGGTAAAAGTTAATAGGCGTTAGGTCAGGTGACCTGGCCGGCCAACGGTTGGATCATTGGTTGGCTATCCAATTATTACCAAAATTTGCATCGACAAAATTGGTGTCAATTGCAATGTTTTGAGGAGAAGCCCCGTCTTGTTGAAAATGTATTTTTCTCTGAGCTCCATTAGTGGCGGTTCATCAACAAGAGGTTCAGTATTTTGCCTTAAAATTTCCAAATACCTCTGAGATGTGAGAGTGCCATTATAAATGAACGGGACGATAATTCTACCCCTGAAAACACCTGCCCACACACTGAATCCAAATCTTATTTGATGTAGAATGAGGATTTTGTTATGCCCAAGAATTGTAGGGGTTGAGAATGTCGGCACTGCTCACATAAGCTTCTTCTGTCCAAATATAATCAAACGAAAAGTCACACACTTGAATACAACTTTTTAGGAACGACTGACAAAAAGCCGTGCGGCGTGGCGTTCCAAATATCCTGGTCTTTTTTCAAAATCGTCCTAACGTAAGTTTTTGATAGATCTGTTGATATTTTCAAATTTCGCGTTGAAGTTTTGGGATTATTTTCAATAGCTCCTAAAATGACATTTCTTCCAACTCCTTATACATATTTGAATCACATAATTTTGGCCTTTCCTTTTCAAAATGACCACCATCAATTGGGTTGTGTCGCAATCTTGCGAAAATATCTCTAAAAGGATGTCTTCTCTCTGGATACCTCTCGTGATACAAATTGCTTGCTGCTTCTGCATTTTCCCTGGTTTGTATAAAACAGACTATCATATCCCATATCGAATGTGTTTGAAAATTGAACAAAAACCACTAATTGAATAGCGTATATGTATATTGAAATTTGTATAAGAAAGTGAATCAAGGTTTTTTCTTTTACAAACAAAAAAAAAACTATGACGGAAGTTTAGAGGACATTGGCACATCAAGATCTTCAGATGATGTGATGCTTCAGGTTTTTCCGGGTTTTCCTGCAGCAAAAAAAGCAAATGCGCCACTGGAATCAATCAAGTCGTCCAGGAGCGCCAATTAATTTTTGTTGTTTCATAATTTCCAAATTTGTATTACTGTCTCTTTTTATATATTAACAATTTCAATGATAATAAAAAAAACCTCAAAACGTAAACATACTTTTTCTCTCGTATTTATATTTGGAGTTATAAAGAGGGAAAATAATTGGTAAGCCACGAATAAGACCACATGATGATACATTGTGACTTCGTGACTTGTATCATAGAAGAATAGATGATTTGTAATCTGAACATTGAAAACGCATCGACGTGAAAAAAAGTGGAATGTGGAATAATTAAAAGTTAATTACATTACTTTTATATCATCATGACAATTTTACAACATGAAAGATATTGTTATCGCTAAAAGTGTTCAAAATGTACTTAACAACTAATAGGTAAATGACGTAACCATGCAGGTCATTTTCAGTATCTAGAGTATTTATTGGGTATTTAGAAAATAATTTCCTTCTGTAAAACCGGTTCAACATTCCCTTAATTATAATGGAATGGAAGAAAAAGTGGTGCCTGCCGTTCTAAATACCCCTTTTTGCGGCAATAAACTTTCAGTTCTAGAGAAAAGAGCATTTCAATGATATGCGATGATAAAAATACGAAAATGATAAGTAATAATAAAAATAAAAAGAATTAACATAAAAAACCCAAGCAGATGGATATTTTGGACGACTGCTTGATAATAGAGTTATGAAAAGTTAGTTTCCTAGCAAGAATTTATAGTACAGAAATGAAAATCAATAACGAAATAAAATGTTTCTGAAGTAAGTAGTTGTAACTACATACGTTTTTGCCTGATCCTGATTGGCGCAGGCTCTACCGGTGAGAAACTTATCGTAGTGTTTGAAAAGATGGTTGGAATGAGGTCTGGGGAGTATGGTGGCAGTGGCAGTATGGTAATTTTTTTGGTAGTTTCCTCAGAGCATGAAACCATCATTCAAAATAATTGTATTGAACCATGAGTTTTCATATACAGAAATTCGTTGAGTTGGCGTGAAACATATATGTAGGTTCTTGAAAAATGTTTAGCATAGTTCATCAATGTGTGTTTTAAAGTTGTTGTTATTGTGCAAGGGAATCCTAGAAGGATATGAAATTTACTATAACACGTTGGACTAATTTGAAAACAGATATTGTGAGAAATTGATGTTTTCTCGAAAAGAAAACGTTCAATTTAAACTACTTCTATTAGTAATCACTTCTACCGTATTTGTTTTCTTTACATTCAATCGTTATTCAAAGAGACACACATCAGCATTCTTGGGTGCAAATAGCTAATTAGTCTTTTAGACCTTTCTCTACATGTAATTCAGCGCGAACATGATGATTGTAAGGGTATTTATACGGAACTTCGGCTAGTTGCCAAAACCAATAAATTAGCTTTCAGAGAAACGGTATTTCGAAAATGACGTCTCTGTAACTAATCGATTTCAATGTGGCGCCACAGTTAGAATTTCAGGTGTATGTAGTTATTTTTCGTAAAGAGCTTAGAAGACGAACAAATGTTTATTGACCCCGAAATTGAAAAATAACAATGGAATTTATAATCCCAAGTTCAGGTGAATACTGTTAGTATTTATCGTGGTTTGTCACATCAACGTTTAAATTGTTATATTATTTATCACCTGGACTAAAAAGTGCCGGGTTCAAGAAAGAAAACTCGTTTTTCCATCAACGTAATTTCCATCTACAGCCAGACAATCATTTCAGCGCCGCCAACCTAACATTTCAATACTACTTTTCTAGAATGATTTACCAAAATATGCCTCAGTTTCAGCGATAAACTCTTCATTCAAACAAAATTTCTTACCCGTGAGCATTTGTCCATTTCATGAAATTTTGCCATCGTTTTCATTAATTTGTTACACTATGGATTGTCTTGATGAAGCAGCACTCTCTTATTTCCGAATGGGGTCGTTTTTCCACAATTTTGACGTTCAGACGCTCCAATAACGTTTACAGGCCGTTTCTTTTATCATGTGGTAACATTGCTACATTCTGAACCGTAACAGATACGAAGACGAATAAATAGAAAAAAAGGTAACTGTCATCGGAAACAATACAATGCTCGAAGAAAATTTACGGGGATCGTTTCGATTCCGGTGTGAAGCCATGGATCCATGTTCGCCCCTTGTCACATATCGACACAAATAATCCGCTTTGTTATGTTTAAACATGGCCAAACACTGCTCAGAATCATCAAGACGTTCTTATTTTTGGTCAACAGTGTGCTCGCGCGGCACCCACTTTGAACAGAGCTTTCAAATGCTTATGCAAAATACAGCCAACACCTTCTTTTGATATATTTACAATATCAGCTGACTCACACAACTCCACTTTTCGATAATTCAAAACGTTTTTGTGGATTTTTTTATGTTGTCTGGTGTTACTGCCTCATTTAAACATCCACTGCGTTCTGCATTATAGGTGTCTCTACGACCACTTTTGAAGTCAGCAAACAGATGTTTAATTTGTTTGTTTCTGATGAAGCGGAGTTCTAATAACACCTTCCAATCCATTGTCTCGCTGCAACGGTATTGTTTCCCATCAAGAAGCAGTGTAAAATTAAAACATTAAATGGTTTTCAATCCATTGTTTTGAAAATAACAAAATTAGTGTCACTCTTAGAACAATAACTCACAAACTTATGAGTAGAACATCATGAAATTTCAACATAGCGTAGAACATAATATATTTTGTTTTTGTCCCTTGTAATTTCGCTAAAAAGGAAGTTGATGATTCAATCGTTAATGTGTTCGAGCGAGAACTCCTTTTCCTTTATGGGGTTAATCATTTTTTATTTCATTAAACATCTCATCTGTGAAGTAAAACGTGTCTATGCAAATGAGAGGATATGAAAAGAAATTACACGAATAATTTACCACGGTCACGAATAATTTGTAAATATTTCTGGTTTCGATTTGATTGATTTTGCAATTTCCCCAGCTCGTTACGAAGTTAGAAAGTGAATTTTTCATTGCCATTATTATACTTGATGGTAATTATTATGAAGAAATGTATAACTGAGTTACTTATTTCTTCAGAATCTTACGTTCTGGATATTTTGCTCAAGTCAATATTTGATTCAAGCTGAACTGACACCACAGATATTCAGTATTTGGGACCTATTCTTTAATGAAATAATTTTTATTACAGAATACAGGGTGTTTCCTGACTACGGCACGAAACTTCAGAGGGTGATTTGTTAGGTCGTTTTAAGAAAAAAGTTCTCGTGAACATATGTCCGGAGTTGCTTCGTTTCTGAGATACAGGACGTTGAAGTTGAAAAAACCATGTCATAAATATCCTCACACCAATTCGGTTGAAATTTGCTACAGTTATTTGAATAATAAAGCGCTCATTTAGCCCTAACTAGATTGAAATTGTTAGGTCCAATGGAGTTTTAATGGGCACTACAGCCAAAAATATTGGAAAAAATACGCCACTGACTTGTTGTGGTTTATTCATTCAATTTTTTTAGATTATTCCACTGAAAATACAACTATTTCGTTGCTTGAGTTTTCTTTATATCTAACTTCGTTTTCGAGAATAAAAATTGAAGCCACTTTACATATCATGAACACCTGCTTTGGAGACCAGCTGACAGTGATAGTGGTGTCATATCAGTGAAAGTCAGAGTTGCCAATTAGCAGTGAGTCCATCATGAATAATTTTACTAACACTGACATGGCTGGCATGCACTTTATTCATCGATCAGCAAATGTTAATGCGGTAGAAGCAGAATTTACCAGGACAGATATCTCAACAGAGTAACTCCATGTGCTAAAACATTCGGAACGCTACATGCAAGATTATGTGAAATTGGGAGTTTAAATGACAATGCAGGTGGTGAAAGACCAGAAACTGTAACAACCCCTGAACTAGAAGAAGCTATACTTGATGCGATAGAAGAAGATCATTGAAATAGTACCAGGAAGATTGCACTGCAGCTAAAAATCAGCCCAAAAATCGTATGGGCAGTTCTAAAAAAAAACTCCTATACCCATATTGCATACACCGGGTCCAAGCTATACTGCTTCGGGGTTTTCATCCAAGATTAATGTTTTGCAGGTGGTTGATTTATACGATGGCACAAAATAATTTCACAAAATATTTTATTTACCGAGGAAGCAAATTTTTCACGAAATGCTATTATGAACTTTGACAATGACCATTTTTGGGCCGACGAAAATCCTCATGTTATTAGAGAAAGTCATTTTCAGCAACAATTTTCGCTCAACGTTTGGGTAGAAATGATTGGTGGTTACCTAATTGGCCCAATGTTTTTGCCAGCAAGATTAACAGGTGAATCGTACACGGTTTTTATGCGAGACCATTTACCCATTTTGTTAGATTAAGTACCGGTATTTGAACGACGGGGCTTTAGTGTTCTTGCACGTCAGCATCTCGACATCATCAGCCCTGATATGAATCCTCTAGATTTCTATTTATTGCTACATCCGAAGGCTCTTGTTCATAAAATTCCTGTACTAGATGAATGAAAGTGAATGACTTGGGGAATCGAATAATTGACAATTGCAGTGTCATAAGGAATACTTCAGGTATTTTTGAACGTGTCAAACAATCAATGACAAATCGATTGCAGTGGTGTATTTTATCAGAAGGTGGACATTTTGCTCATTTACTTTAAGGTGGAAATTGTTTATTATCTACTTTTGGTTTTTATTTTATGTTGTTCATCAATAGTTTGTAAAAGTGTTTTGTTTTTTCGAAAACAAAGCTTGATATGAAGAAAACATAAGTGACTAAAAAGTTGTATTTTCAGTTGCTTAATCTAAAAAAAAGAAAACTACAAAAAATCCGTGGCTTTCCTTTTTTTTCTCTTGAGATACCCACTGAGACGCCACTGGGCCTAATAATTCCAATCTAGTTAGGGCTAAATGAGCACCTTATTATTTCAAATAACTGTAGCAAACCTCAATCAAATCGGTGTAAGGATATTTATGATATTTTATAAACACTGTTTTTTTTAAACTTCAACGCCCTGTATCTCAGAAACGAAGCCACTCCGGACACATTCAGAAATCATGTCTCAGATTGATCTACGGTATTCGCAAATATGATCCAATATCTCACAAGTTAAGATCCGCAAAATGGTTAAAAATGCAAGATCGTCGAAAACTTCATTTTCTCATTTTAACTCATGCAGTAATCAATAAACAGTGTCCCCCATATCTTTACAATAAAATAAAATATAGGACAGATATTCATAACCTTAATTTACGTCATTGGGGTCATATCTCGCTTCCACCTTACAAAACTTCTCTGTTCCGAAAAAGCTTTACCTACAATGTCTTCAAGCTTTATAATGAGATCGACCCATCACTTCGTACTATGAAACTATATTCATTCCGAGACAAAATTAGAGACGGTCTTTTGACCAAGAATGAACAACCCAACGTTTCCACAGATATATACTTCAACATTTTTAAAACGAAAATAAAAATTATTTCCATGCGAACAATTATACTTATTATATTATACTTATAAACTGGGGCTGAACTAGAACTTTTTCAAATTGTTTTCAACTCCATTTTGCATTCCTGTTCTTATAATTTTTTATATGTATGTATATATATGTATATATTTTTTTGAATGATACAACTAATTTTCCTTTATTTCCAGTATTTCAATATTGAATTTCACAAAAAGGATTTGAAGCTTTATATCTTCTATTAATTATCTGCGAGCGCTTTTGACAGCTGGTCGTACTGTCATCTTCTAGGCACTCCTTAAACTCTTTGAGGAGTGCCTAGAAATTTTCCTTACAATATTCAAATCTATGCTGAACAATATGGATTTCAGTTTGAAGAAATTTCTTGTCCTTGATATGACCATCGAAGTTAGACATTTTTCTGAAACTTTTCAGTTATTCCACTGCTCCCATACTTTTTTGAGGCACCCTATATAAATATTTCCATTCTAGTGCAAATAGGTCAATAATCAGAACTATTGTATAAATCGGTTGATTATATTGAAACGTCTTTTTCGTCTGAAATTATTGCTCTTCAACCTTGACTTTTAATAGCGAATTTCATATATCAGCATCCATTAAATCTGAGTCAAATATCAAAAATAACTCTGAGACACCTTCGCGAATTGTTTTTATTTAAAGTATGACGTTATTTCTTCTTTGTGTTGTCTTTGAGTTGGGAGAAGAAAACACGAATAGTTTATCTTATCAGGACAACGTATAATTTGTGAATGTTCACAGGAAATTGTTTGATTTGATTGATTTTGCAATTTTCCAAGCTTCCGAAGTTGAAAGTTAATATTTCAGTATATTCGATGGTATTGGGACTATACTAATTACTTATAATCAATAAATTATTGCTGAACTAGCTTTTGTTCGGGAATGTTGAGGAATGAGTAGCCTTCTTTTAAACAAATGTTAGAGTGGACGATTACCGCAAGGTGGCTCTGCGAAAATCTAGAAAAACAAAGACAATGCCAAAATGACATGTTGTATTGGGATTTCTACAAAATTTCATGTTCGTTATTTCACAAATAATTCTCTTTGTATGTACCTTAGTGAAAATAATACATTGTTAGGAAGATAATGCCAGTGTATCAGTTGAAGGCAAAGCAGCTTTCAGAATTTATCATGTATAGTATAACGTGAAAGTTTTGGCCTTGAATTTTCGTAAGAGAAATGCGTTGGTTCTGTATAAACTTTTTTGTGGAAATCCTTCATTCACAAAGTGATATTAGCTATATTCCCAACGAATAATATAGTTGAATGGTTTGATATGTGCTAGATAATTGATAATACATAAACAAACATATAAACACGATATTTTGTGTAGTTGAAATATATAGTTGACATACTTCAGTGAAAGTATGAAGTAAAAATGAAAACATTATTAACTAAAAACGTCAATGAGAAATTGCTAATCTATGAAAACAAAATTGCTATCTTCATGTATCAATATGATTTTTTTTTTTGTGATTTTTTAAGAGGTATAGGATTTGATTTTTGAAACAACACAAAAAATTTGAAAAAATTGATAAAATCTTTATTGGAATCGATAGAACGATCAATATAATTTAATGATTTCATGAAAATGTTGTCCGCGGCTCTGCTTTAGATGGTCCATGCGCAAAGTCCAATTTTGGCACACTCTCTCTAACATTGGAATCCAAAGGCGTTAAATCACACGATCTAGGCGGCCAATTGACGGGCCTCAATCGTGAGATAAACTGTTCACCGAAGGCGGGCTCTTAATTGGGCATTTGTTTCGCGTGCCGTGTAGCATGTGGCACCGTCTTGTTGAAACCACTTGTCAGGCATGTCCAATTCTTTCATTTTGGGCAACAAAAAGTCGTCAATCATCACACGGTAGCGCTCGCCATTCACGGTAACGTTCCGGCCATTGTCGTCTTTGAGGAAATACGGCCCGATGATGCCACCGACCCATAATCCACACCAAACATTGACTTTTTCGGGATGCATCGGTAGCTCCTGCAATGCTTGTGGCTGGTCTTCACTCCAGATGCGGCAACTTTGCTTGCGGCAACGTATCCATTTAACCAGAAATGAGCCTCGTCGCTGAACACAATTTTTCGATTAAAATGTGGATTTTTCTCCAACTTTGCCAGCGCCCATTCACCAAATGTTAGATGTGGGAGGTCGTGTGGCTTCAATTCTTGCACCAGCTGTATCTTATAAGGTTTTACACCCAAATCCTGTCGCAAAATTTTCCACGTAGTGGAGTAACAGAGGCCCAATTGCTGCGAAAGGCGGCGAATCGATATTTTACAGTCATCACGAACACTGGCGGATACAGCCACAATATTTTCTTCGGTCCTCACTATACGTATGCGTGTTGATGGTTTAATTTAGTCACAAGCTTCCGAATAGCTCCCTCAGTAGGCCGACGAAACTGCCCATAAATTGGAAGAAGTGCACGATGCTCTTACTTCACCGAGCATGAATTTTGATAATGAAATTAAATAATTTGCAAGCATTGTTCATTCGTAAGTCGATTAATGGTTAAATTATAGACCAAACTGAACAAGTTTGACGATGACATAAGACACGATTCACGCGTGATCTGTCAAAAAAACTGTTGCCAAAAAGATACCAGCAGAAAATTACTCAGTATAAAACATATATCTTTTCTCTCAGAAATATTTATATGATGATCAAGGTACATATTGTATTCTTCTTAATCTTCACCGATGAATCTTGCGACCAACGTTTGTATGATTAAAATTATGTAATACAATAAATTGATGAGTTTGATTTAATTTGAAGATTATATTCTTTTTTTAGAACAAGCAATAAGAAATTGTTTTTGAAAATCAATTTTGATTAAAATTTATTTTTAATTTTTTATTGTTTGACATGTAACTCAATCTGTGCATATCATTGAATGCATCTTTGTTGCATGAACGTTTGTCTGTTCTTCATTAAAAATATTTTCCAATGATTTATTTTACTTAAGACTACTTATCTATGCTTGACCAGCAGCAAAAAAATTGAGCCTAAATAGACGACAAATTGACGTGTCATATTTTGATTTTCACCCTTATTTCAAAGATAAAACACAAGCACTACAGGAAAATCATGCTCTAAGAGCGGTGGTTGTGCGAAAATTCACATTGGATTTGAATCGCTGGAGATTNTGTAACAACTATCTGTTCCATCCCCCTGTATAGAAAATATGAAAATGTCTATTTAATTTCTTCGAATGATATCACCGTCATGCGAAAATTGCATTTTTTACATTTTTTCTGTAATGTTCAATAAACATAATACGATTTTCAAAGTATATGCTACAATTATAGTATGTGGAACAGTGGAAGTGATACTTATAAATATTATTTTCAAGGCAAATTTCTGAATGTCGTGGTATGCTTCTTATCAAATAATGTCATCAGTAGCTAATTAAGTATGACATAGTTGCATTCATGACTAGCCTAATGTCATTTAACATAATGCCAACCGTCTTGGGTATCGATTTAAATGAAAATGTCAGTTGTCTAGTGACATTTGCGATATTTCATCAGTTTCATTCATTATTACTTCACATTCATTAGTAGGCTAAATTCCACCAATTTGAGAAGTTTCATTTGAAAAAAATCGTCGACTCAAAACATTTTACTATTGAAAGTATTCATCTCATTATTAAAAAATTGAAAAAATGTTTATTGAACGTATCTAATCTGCTTATATATGCACAACACAGTTTATACATAACTACTATTACTGTGGGAACAGATTTGACTTATTTGATAACTCAAGGTGTTTTCTGGCGTTTAATCGTATTCAAGCGTTTATTCAAAACCGACTCGTAGTGACGTCATTAATAACAGGATTCGCACGAATGGAATGATTCAGTTTGTGTTAGATGTCATATCCATCAATACAAACAAACTTTTCAATTTTCTCTAACCTCAATTAGAATCGGATTTGTGCATACAATATTCTGCATAAATGTTACAAATGTACCATTTTTGAAACCAGTATACCGGAATAATTTTTTCTATTCAAAAACCATCAAATAAGATGGTTTCATAAAACTGGATTTTATGAGTGAGACAAACAAATTTTTTAGCTGTGTAGGTATGTCTGTCCCAGTCGATTCTCTTCTATCATTTTTTTTGTTTTCCTCTTGGATATCAGTGTATTTCATTTCATATACGAGTTTTTCGTACGTATTTATGACGTCATTAACTACCAAAGACGTGCCCCTGATTTTCACAATGAATCCCTTAGCTGGGAGTTCCCTCTGTCTTACCACCAGATACTTCTATATTGCATACTCCTCAGGTATATAATCTTGGGAAATGACCAGCTTTGTATTTTTTAATTTTCCTACGTTGTTAAAGGCTTCTGATCTTACTCTTCCAGAAATAAATTCTATTAGAGCGGGTCTGACTCTGTCTAAGCTGGGTTTCCCAATTCTGTATAATTCTTTGATGTCTTTATGCTCTCAAGTGATATTTAGGTTTTGGCGAAATATTTCTTGACCCTCAAGGTATTTTTACACGCTTTATATTAGCTACACCTGTATGTATGTATGTATATATGTATGTATGTTTGTTTGTATGCATGTTTGTTTGTAACTCTCAAGCTCGGGATCTGTATTGACAGAATTATCGGCATTATCGCTTGATCTATTCGCGGGCAGATGGCGCTGTATGTAACCTCCTTGATAAGTTGTTCAAAAGAAAATCAAAATAATAAATATAGTTCAATAAACTTTGTCGGGGTTTTTGTAAAACCCTTATAGGGAAAATCATAGAATAAACTCTATTGATTAGTTTTTTTTTCTATAACTTTTCTTTTGTCGAGCGACCTTCTGTGGTCGATCCATCAGGAACGACACAGAAGGGGAACGACACCTTGAGGGCAGCCTCTGGTCACCCTGAACCTAATGGCCTCGCCTTGAAGAGTCGTAGTTGGACATAGAATTTACAACTGTATACCAAAGAAGTTGAAGTCAACATGCAGCCTTTTGTTGTTTAACAAAAAATTGCAATCGTTTCTGCTAAAAAGATGTTTTGACGAGGCGTTAAATACAACAATGTGATTTGCCTGTGTATATATTTTTTTGTTCATTCTTGTATATATATTTTGATTCGTCCTTTTATGTAAAATGACTATTTCCTACACTTTTTTTGTCATTTTAAGATAATAAATGATTTGAATTAAATTAGAACGCTAACACTGTTGAAACGAAACTCGGGAAAAGTTTCAACAGTTTTGGGGTGTGGAAGATTGTTTCTTCGGTTATTCTACCTTCTACTTTCGATTCAGGTGTCATTGAGTTTTAGTTTGGATTTCTGGTTCTGCAATATGATATTTCCGTATTATTTCAGTTGATGGCAATTTCCTTACATCCCCTTGAACTATTCGTTTGAGTATTCCAGTAAAAATATCTTTTTTTTCCAGATGTTAATCACCGAATACCTCCTGCATAGATCCAGCAATACTCAAAGGAAAGTCATATTTGGAAGAGAAATTCCAAACTTCATATACAGCGTTTACTGCATAATAGGCATATTTGCATTTGGAGCAGCTTGTTCGCAGCTCACAACTGATATCATGAAATACACGATTGGCAGGCTGAGGCCACATTTTTTCACGGTTTGTCAGCCGGACGTTTGTAATGGTTCGTTTGCCTTGTACAAATATTACGAAAATTTCACTTGTACGAACGAATTGTACAAAAATAATAAAAGGATAATGAAGGAAATGAGGTGAGTCCTTAATCGATAGTAATCATAATGTATCTCGTCTTCATCATTGTGTCATAGTATTTCAAGCTAAAAAGCTTGTTATTGTGTTTTATAGGTGATTCCGTTTGTAAATTGTCATTTTCATCTGAATCAGACTCTTCAGATTGACAATGTGATGTTCAGTATACAGGGCGTTCCGACGAAAACTTTCTCCCCCTGTGAGTCAAAAACGGATGAGTAATCGAATATTTTTTAGTTTTTTCAATGGCATAAGGGGTCAGTTCGATGTATACATCATTTGAAAGGTCTTTTGTCCCTCTATTACTTCTGTAATTTTTTTCGAGATTGGTTGTCGTTATTGAGAAATAAAATGTTGAACGTTTCATTTAAAACAGAAAATTCGCTGTCGCTCATTTTATTGAGGAAACCAACAAAGGTAATATCAATGGCAACACAATCAACAGATAAAGTGTTCAAAGAACCTCCATCCAGTTCCATACACTAATACAGTCTACTTTCGAAAGAGTTCCTTACATTATTGAAGATATCCGGGGACAGAAACCGGCATTCCCTAAAGATTATCTATCACAGGTCTTCTAGATTTGTAGAATTTATTCTGTTAGTAGTAAACCTTTTGAAATGGACGACACTGTTAGTTTTTCCTGCACTGGTAGTTTTTGTTGAATCTAGTTGTCGCAGAACAAAAAGTAGACAGTTGGCCACTGTCACTTCTTCGCAAATTATTATTCAGTCATCCTTGTTCAGTATTCCAACATGGTTTATTCTACTGAAGAAATTGTTGCCACCTATTATCGAAATAATGAATGTGCTAAAGCTGCTGCGAGAATTTATAATACGAATCATCCAGACCACAACGTGAGCCATCAATACGTCAAACAGTCGATGGATAAGTTTCGAACTGGTTCTGTTCACAACAGAAAACATGAAGTATCCCGTCCTGTCAGAAATGACGGAGTTGAAGATGCAGTTTTAGGACATGTACAAATGGATAATCGACAACCTATCAGACAAGAAGCTTGAGCGTCTGGTGTATCAGCTACTAGTGTTTTTCGGGTTTTGAAAGCCTACAAATTCCATCCTTTCAAAATAAGGCTAGTTCCGGAATTAAACGAAGATGATCCTGATCATTGACTTCAGTTTTATGGTGTTCAGCAAGAAATCGACCAATAACCAAACCTATTATACAGTACATGTTTTAATAGACGGAAGTTCTTTCATGTTGAATGGTGAAGTGAATAGACATAATCGTCGTTACTGGAGCGATGTGAATCCTCATTTGGTAATGGAAACATATTCACAAAAATTGAATGTCTGGCCCGGCATTTTTGGTAATCATGTTTGAGCATTCTTCATTGAAAGTGATCTCAATGGGTATACATACTTAAATCTATTACAAGTCTGTGTAGATCCTTTAATTACACAAAAATTCAGAAAATGTTGACAATTCGGTAGAAAATGAAATAACATTCCAGCAGGATGGTTCACCCCCACATTTTGATGTTCGGGTGAGACGGCAGAAGGGGTCCAGTGGAGTCGCCAGCTTGATCACCTGATCTCATACCGATTAACTTCTCTCTGTGAGAACTCATGAAGTCGAAAGTGTACTCTACCTACTGAGCCTACAAATCTAGAAGACCTGCGACAGAGAATTGTTCGGGAATGCCGATTACTGACTCCGTACATCTTGAATAATGTACGGAGCGCTTTCGATAGTAGACTGTATTATTGTATTTATCCATTGATTTTGTTTCCACTGATATTATTTGTTGTTGATTTCCTTATTAAAATAAACGACAGCGAATTTTCTGTTTTTTCTTGAATAAAACGTTCAACATTTAATTTCTCAATAACGAAAGAACTAATTCAGGAAAAATTACAGAAGTAATAGAGGGACAAAAGACCTTTCAAATGATGTATACATCGAACTGACCCCTTATGCCATTGAAAAAACTAAAAAATATTCGATTACTCGTCCGTTTTTGACTCACAGGGGGAGAAAGTTTTCGTCGGAACGCCCTGTATACTGAACATCACATTGTCAATCTGAAGAGTCTGATTCAGATGAAAATGACAATTTACAAACGGAATCACCTATAAAACACAATAACAAGCTTTTTAGCTTGAAATACTATGACACAATGATGAAGACGAGATACATTATGATTACTATCGATTAAGGACTCACCTCATTTCCTTCATTATCCTTTTATTATTTTTGTACAATTCGTTCGTACAAGTGAAATTTTCGTAATATTTGTACAAGGCAAACGAACCATTACAAACGTCCGGCTGACAAACCGTGAAAAAATGTGGCCTCAGCCTGCCAATCGTGTATTTCATGATATCAGTNTTTTTAACAGATAACAAAAATTTTGAGTAGTTATAACTGCATCAATATCGAATTTTAACACTCAAATCGCGATCAGTTCCTAAACAGAACACGACGGCGATAACCATCCCCGCATTCGCCGATTTCTATTCGTCACCGTAACATGACTTCAAATTTAATTTTATGACTCTTCAGCCAATCATAAAACTCGGTTAGTGAAAACTATCCGATACGGACCGCTAATTTTGCAGTCCACGTGGACTAGTTCGCATCCGGTTCATTTTTATGTATTGGTTTTTTTCGCCTTTGAGATTGCCGCCAATTTGAAGTATGCCCCATACCGTTTACTTCGACTATCATCTGTAACTTTTGCTTAATTACTTCACATTTCATAATTTTTTTTTACAAAATGTCATTCGGTAACTATTTAATTTTTATGCCATTCGAATTGACTTCGTACACGATCTACAAAATTATCTCATGATTTGAAATCATTTTTTCTATTCATCTATCGGTAGTACCATTGTGGTCTAATTTGTAAACACTTAGCTTCTGTAATCCAACTATTCAAATTATATAATGAATAGTTGGGAGATTAATTAACAATGAGCCATATTGTTTGTGGTAATAAAAGAACAAACGATGAAATACTATAGTATATTCGGTATTGTTCATCGAAGAAAGCAACATAGTCGTCTCAAGCAAATGGCACTGCAATTCATTCACAAAGACACTGAGATATTTCTACCTGCTATGCCTCTTGAGGACGCCGCTAACGAGCCATTAAAATGGTGACTTGCGACAAACAACATCATAAGAGGCGGCCGACGGATTTTGCCATATTGCGTTGAAGATAGTATTAATAGGCGTCGGAGTGGGGGTATTAATATAAATTTTCCAATTTTCTGTATGATGCGAAGGTAGTTGAAATGTCGTAAAAACTAATTTTGTTTTAATATTTCATTTTGAGAAGGACAATTTATATTTTAATCGGTTTATCAATTTGGATGCGAATAGTGTAATAGTTCTTAACAACGCTTCCTATCTTTAGCGACAGCTCATCATAGTACCGAATAAAAATTTGAGGAAAGATGTAGTGTGAATAAAATGGACTGTATGGAAAATCAGTTCTGTAACGATTTTGTCACTCACCTGTTTTCATACAGACGAATTCTCCAAAATCCTCTGGTTTTACACTCCAAGTAAACGAGAAATTTGGCTTGGGAATGAAAATAGGAGTGAAGAGTGTAATTACACACAGCACTGATTCCATGATAAATCTAACAATTATTATAATTAAATAACGTAAGAAGTTTTTCACTGTTAGTCTGCTCTATTCTGGTCACGAAACGAAAACTTCTCGTATCTTTTTTAATCTCAACTATCCAAAAAACTACTTTCAATCTATCAAAGCGTAGGACCGGAGAGATAGGCAACCCAAATGACAGTAATAGTAAAGTCAATCTTATCTCCAGGTTATCTGAAAAATTAACAATGGAAATATATTCTCAATACGGCGGAAAGAAGATGAAATGCAAAGTTTTTTAATGGATAACAATTTGTATTTTGTAGATTACTATACCAAAAACCAACTACTTGAAGTTTTACGGACAAAAACATTTGAAAAAGTGTATAAGTACTTACTCGTACATGCGTTTGACATCAGTTCCATTATCAAAGTTGGTTTTTTTTCAGGTTATCCTTTCCTTCTGGGCATTCTTCATTCTCCATGTACTGCATGACGTACTTGGCGGTAAGAACTTTTTCACAGTTTTTATTTATGTTATCAGCCAAATATAGTTTGTTTGAAAGTGGACCTCCATTGTCTAATCTAATATATAAAAATGGATGTTTGTTGGTTAGTTGGTTGGCAATTATATTAAGCAATAAACCGTAAAATGAAATAACAAGCAAACATTTAAAACTGGGTTGAAAAGAGCTATGGTGTCAGCCGATATTCCTGCAATTATGGAACTCTTAGGTACCAGTCCAGATGATGGTAAACGACCAAATGGTATGTCTCTCATGCCATGGAAATACCGTAAACCTATGGTATGGGACCTCACTTGCGTTGATACGGTCGCGGCTTCCCATCTAGCCGAAAGTTCGAAGTCTGCTAGAACCGCATCATTGTCTGGCGGAAAATTGAAACGAAAAAAATACCAAAATCTTCGTAACAACTATCTGTTCCATCCAGTAGCGGTTGAAACTTCTGATATGTATGGCCCGGAGTCTCTGTTATTCGTTCATGAACTTGAAAGGAAAATAGGCCAAGTAACGAAAGATTTCCATTCTATCTCTTTTTTGATAGAAAGAATTAGTATTGCTATTCAACGTGGTAATGCTGCTTCGGTTCTTGGAACTATTCCACCTTCGCATAATTTTTGATGAGATCATGCATTGCCCTCATTTCAGGACTAAAATCTCTTCGAAACAAGCCAAGATATGTGGATATTCATCAGTCGAGCATCAGCAAGAGCCGAACCGATCCCTCTACGAAACTCTTCATCACTTGAAAGGATTAATTGCAGTTTGAGAAATGGTTCTTATGCAGATTCTGTGAAACATGTTTTTTCTTACGAATCAGTAGAGAGTTGTCCTGAAAATCTTGATAAGAAAATTGGATGAGATAATTAAGGAAACACTTGCTACATGAATAGTATTTTACAAGTGTTGTTCATGACAAAGAATTTCAAGAACGAGATTTTAACGATGAATGAGAATGTTTCCTACTTATTCACCAAACTTAAACATCTGTTCATGCAGCTGCAGTTTCTTAAGAATGTATCATATTTCCCAACAATCGATTTCCTGGAGTCTTTGAAGTCCATTAGATACTCGTTAGGACAACAAGAGGATTGTTCCGAATTCTTGGAGTTCTTGTTGAATACTCTTCGTGAGCAAAAAATAGCAGAATCAGTACTCCTGACCGCTCAAGATTGAATGATTCCGTACAGTTTATCTCGTCTTGTGTTTGTAAATCTTTTGCTGGAAAATGTTCAAGAGGTAGCAAAAACGTATGTGAATTTCTGGAACTTCAACTAGCATTTCCCAATATAACTAATAACCAGTCCATGCAAAGCTTATTGTTATATCATCTGAAAATGGAAATTTTAACAGGATATGATCGACTGTATTGTCAAACATACCCCAAACTAACTGACTGTTATAAGAAAACAAGTATAGCTCAGGCACCAGTCAATCTAATAATAATACTGATGATCTTCAAACATGACTCAACCTCTGACGAAACCACCAAACTTTTACGATGATTCGAAATAGATGATTACTTCAATCACTGTGGTTCTGGCGTTGAATCTGGTCATTATTACGCCTTGGTTAATAGGCGAAACGGGCTGGTTTAAGTTTGACGATAGTAGTGTCACTTAAGTGTTCTGGCGATGTATTGAATTTATTGAAGCCTCTGGAGACATCCTACATTTTGTTTTATAAAAGAGGGGACATTGGCAGATCAAGATCTTCAGATGATGTGGTGCTATAGGTTTTTCCGGGTTTACCTGCAGCTAAGAAAGCAAATGCGCCACTGGAATCAATGAAGTCGCCCCGGGCGTTCCAATTAATTTTTGTTGTTGTTTTATAATTTTATTATTTCTAATAAAATGCTGAACAATTAAAAATGAAATCTTCTCAATTTTTATTTCATTTTTGATTGTTTTTAATTTATTGCTTATTTTTATTTCATGGTAATTTCATTTCGCGGTTTATTGCTTAATGTAATTGTTATTTTTAGCTATTCATTTCAGTTTTATGTCTGAACTAGTAAAATTAAGCTAAATATAGTGCCTGCATCTTGATGTTGTATAATCTTCTAGATGCGGCAATAGATAGAAACTGGCTATTGGAATCGGCCGATACTTGATGAAAATCCATAACGCAGTAAAGTAACAGTTTATTGTGAATTCTACCTGATTGACGACTTGAATTCTACTTGACTTTGGGTACAAACTCATTGAAAATGAAAGAAAATCTCGCCACCTCATCAAATTTACATGTAATAAACTAATTACCAATTTCCACACTCGAAATCAGATTCAGATGAGCGAAAGAATTCAATTCTTTTTTTCCTACAATAAACTTTTCAAATTGTGAAGTCTATGTTTTCACTTATGATGCACTGTTTGGTGTAGTGATGAACATTACATGTCCATTTAATGGACGTGTAATGTCCATTGAAAAATGACCACGTGAAGTTTGAATTTTCAATTAGTTTTTGCCTAAACTCAAGTGAAATTATTAGTCATTTATTAAGTAGAATGTGAAATGATTCAAATTGTCATTATTTGATGCACAAATTTGGTAGAATTTAGTCAGTATAAACGCTTGATGAAGTTTGTTTGACGGTGGTTCACAATGTTTCATGATGAATTCCATCAGTTCGAACTTCCATTGCCTAATATGATAAAATTATTTGAAATCCCTGGAAGAATCAATAAAATTGAAATGAATAGCTGAAAATAACAATTATATAAAGCAAAAAACCATGAAATGGAATTACAATAAAATGAAATACAAGCAACAATTGAAAAATGAAAGAGGAATAGAAATTAAAATATTTCAAGTCAAGTTACTTAACGAAGTTTCGATTGTTAGTATTCACAATCGCCTTCAGGTGATACTGGACTTATTCCTCCGAGAGATGACTATTTTGTTCAATTTTCAATTGTTGCTTGTATTTTATTTTATTGTAATTTCATTTCAGGTTTTTTTTGCTCAACATAATTGTTTTTTTCAGCTATTCATTCCAATTTTATTGATTCTTTCAGGGAGTTCGAATCATTTTATATCATTAAACGATGGAAGTCTGAACTAATGAAATCCAGCTTGATGAAGTTATTGTATAGCGAAACACGTGTTAGTAAAGTGTCACTTGAATAAGCTCTGACGTTCAACAAATTTAAAAAATTATATGATCAAAACTTTCCCAGTCAATCAATAGGAAATATACAATGTCACAGTATTCGCAAGAAAGAAAAATTTAAATTTTTGGACGAAAAAGTCTGCCTTATCCAAAATATTCGTTTTTCGTTCTGAACTATTCATATATCTTCATGAGGGATGAATTTTTCAATTTTTTTAACACAAAATGGTGGGAGAGACTGTTATGGATAAATAGAATTTGAAATCTATGATGAAGTGAAATGGTGGTTGAACATTTATAATATTCCAGATATGAGTAATTAACTTGTTGATTGTTCAATAGGGAATTTGACTCGTTTATAAATTTCCAGGCATTTTGTTATTTTTTTTATATCGTAGTTCATGTCGAACTCGAGATTATTGTCTAAAAGGTGGCAAACATAAATGGAATTGATCTTCTTTGGTTCAAAACTTATTTTGTTCTGTAATTCTCGTTCTGACATCTCAAGACGTTCTTCTTATATGAATTTTTTGGGTACGATCCAGATATTAGCTTGTAGGCCCATACCCCAATTTTATTGTTTTATTTAGATAGTATCCTTTTATTATATTTAGATGATTCTCGGGTATATGTGAGTATTTTGTAGGTGTTAGTTAAGTGAGGTTCAACCAGGCCAAAATGTCTCTATGGATTTCTAGAGAAGTTTCGGTTGAAAACACTATTCTTCAACTTCTCATCAGCACATTTTTGGATAACTTTGAAAAACAATTAACGACGAGTCAGTTGTCGCTAATACTTCGATGTTTTATTACCACTGAAGATGTCTGCTGCAGTTCCTTTCAACACGAATCTCATGGTTTCTAATCGTTACCTTGGCTTTGAAAACCTATATCCTTTCGATCCTTGCAAAAATTCAACGACTTTATATCACAATAAAAGATAGAAAACAATATTCATACAATAAGTTGCTCAGTTTCGTATATGTTATACAGGGTGTCCCTGGACTTCCTCTTTTCCTCTCGGGAATGTATAGATGGGGTCAAAATATCACCAGTACTCCATATAACTTTTTTTCCTAAANTCTTGAGAAAAATTATTGATATGAAGGCGCCTATGCAAAAGTGGATTAAATCAGTGTTGGTTGTATTCATTCTCAAAGTCCTTTCCACTGATCTGGGGGAGGTTTTGAAAACTGAAGTTTGAGATGCATTGAATCAAATTTAGAAGTACTGGAAGACTTCATGTCAAGAGATATTTTTGCCATTCACAAACAGTCTGAATTGTCCATTTCTTTTAAATGTCCGGAAAACATTGCAGCTTCATGGGCTTATTATGTTTTTCATTCTAACTTTTCATAATACCCATTCAAAGAATTGGTTCGCTATACTAGTTTGAACAGATAATCTGTTGGATATTTATTATCTTCTTTCGGATCTAATTTTTATTGTCGATACATCTAGTACCTACTTCACATTGCCATGAAGCACAAATAGTTGTCTGTCTTCTGTTGTATTGCCTGCAGCTGAAGTTGTTATATTGCACTATTGTTTAAGTTTCCTTTTTAAATAACCAGTGTCTAGTGAATAAATTTCTAATTACTCTGAGAGCTGGTCTCTGTTCAATTGGTTGATGCAATCCATCCGAATTTTTCGCTTGAATTTAAGAATTCACCCAATAAGATGTTTTATGTCGTATTCAACAGGGACGAAAACCAGTCGAGGAGTTTGTATGACATTGTCAGCTATAGAATGTGATGAGTTGTCTGAGAAATGTGAACGCCAGAAAATGTAATTTTTATATGTCAATTTGACAGAAGCTTCGTCGGGGCGGGGGGGCGCAGCGGTCTTGCTCGAAGTAATGCTGCCACCCCTTTTTAGTCACACTGTTAATAATGAAAAACAATTCACTTTTTTATTATCGCCTCCTATTCAGGAGACCTTTTGATTTTTTAACACATACATTTATTGGGTTGCCTCCTCTTCGGGAGACCTTCGAATTTTTGAATTCATATACATGGCCCTTTTACGTGGTTATCCGAACCAGTCCGGCCTGGATACCGGCGTGAATAAAGGGGCTCTTAAACTTCACTTTTTAAAAACTTTCACATATTTCAGTATGTATTACAATGGACAATCACAACACAAAACTGAGCCCCACGATAGCACATGGCATCCGCGTACCTTCTTTGTGGACGGACGTTATTAGCACATCCGTCCACTACCACGGCCACCACGAGACTCTCTAACCTTATTTTCACTTCACTTCACTTCACTTAAAAATTCTTGGCTTTTGCTTCCGTTAGGCGCATTTAGCCAGCTCGATTCGAGGGGGCGCAGCTGTCTTGCACGCAGCAATGCTGCCACCCCTTTTTTATATAACTTTTTTATTATTCTATAAAAACACTTGAAGAATTTTTTTTTTGGAAACTTCCAAATTTTACACATAATCAACACTTAAATTTTAAAAATCCTGTCTCCACGTGGACATCCGGTCCACCCCGGCCTCCAACCGGCGTGAATGGGGACAGGAGTTATATAAATCCACTATAACACTCCCACGTGGACATCCGGTCCACCCCGGCCTCCAACCGGCGTGAATGGGAGTGCTGTTTCTCTATAACACTTATAAACTGTTACCAAATTCACTTGAATTTAATGATAGCACGTTCTATGACGGCAGACATTCACAACACAAACTGAGCTTCGTCCCCAACAATGGCGTCCACGTACCTTCTTTGTGGACGGTCGCTGTCAACACGTCCGTCCACCACCACATCAGGAACGAAACTCCCTTATTTTCGATATTGTCTTCTCTAAAAATAAGTGTTAAAGGATATTCACGTTAAGAAGAGAATGACGTCACAAAATGGCAAGTTACGGCGTTGCCAACATGTGTACTATTTCGAACTTTCAAAAATTTTTTGTACTGCTATTAACGTTACTTACTATTATTTTCCTTATTTGAAATACAACTTTGTTGAAGCTGTTTCGACAATGCTTTAAGCATATTGAATATACGTAGGTCTTATCAAAAGAAATGATTAGTTCTGAAAAGAAAAGAAAGATTGACAGTTTTCGAGTTTTTTTGATTCGGCAACGTCTGAAATTTTANAATGTTTTCATTGTTCATTCTGATTTTGTTGAAGTTATAAGGATCTGTTGCCAGAGTAATTATTTAGTTTTGGTTCTGAATTATCAAAGAACTGACCGATACTTGATGAAAATCCATTATAAGATTTTAAAAAAACACACCTCAATGTGATATTTACACTTGAAAGTTTACAAAACCGCGACACGTGTTTCGCTATACGATAGCATCCTCAGGCGTCACAATACTGTTTATACAAATTCTGTATCATGCTTTTATAGTAATTTGAACCATATTATGAATATTACTACTTGCCAAATTTCTACATGATAAATTCATTGCCTAAACTATTTACGTATCTTAAAACAACTAGCAAGACTTGAGAGTAATGATTAGTATTTTCACAATATTTTACCTATCTTTGAGATCTGTCTAAATTACTAATGTCCTCGTCCTAAATTTATTAAAGGGAAACAATCCAAATCTATTTGATCATTGGTCGATACTCCCAAATTTTTACATCTATTGATTTCTAAACTTTCCAAAATATTGAATTTTGAACCTTTCTCTTCCAAATGCAATACGTCATGATCGTGATTGAACTCGTGTCCCCGTGCCCCCCAGTCAAAAGATGATTCGCAAATGTTGAATTGGTCTTTTCATTAAAAAAACACACTTCTATTATCTTTTATTCTTTTGTAAAAAGTCCTTCCGGTTTGTCCGATATACAATTTTGGACAAGAACGCAAGAAACACAAGTTATCTTGTATACTTCCGATCCATACGACAGTAAAGTTTTATTTTTATTGTTGTTTTTAATCATTTCATCACTAATACATAAGGTGATGATCAAAGGTTTTGCAAAGCAATGTTAATAACTCTCATTTCGTAATGGTAGATAAGTATGTGATTCCAAAGTGTGTGGGTCTATGCGACCCTGCACTGCAACCCGCGAAATTCCATTGTGGCTCAAACTCGTTCAAATTTGACCAAATAAGTACAGCTTCTCATCGAAATCGATTTGTTCATTTGATGAGTGATCTCTCGTCAGATGAAAATATTGAAACTGTCAAATACTGAAAACTAGTTTCGTACCGTATTGGGGAAGGCGCAATGTATATTATCTGCTGTTTCATCAGATTAAGATAACAGTGATACAGACGTCGAAGGATGTATAAATACCAATTCTGGTAGATTTGGTCAGAAGTATGAAACGTTCTTGTAGTCCAGGTAGTCACTACTTTTTTGGCACCTAAAGCGAAGACAATGACTAGATTCGTTGCGATGAAACAGCTTGCAGCGCCTTTCCTTGCAAGAGAGTCGGCAGCTTCGTTAATTTCCAGGCCAGTGTGGTCAGGATTTCTGACCAGATACAATTTATCAAATCTTTACATACAGAAGGACCTTTCTGAAGAGTTCACTTTCAACTTGGACGTTACTTGGTGACAGCTAAATGCCCCATAGTCTCTTACGGCTATTCGAGAATATTTCTTTTATTAAATTATATGTGAAATTGTTTTCCAGCAATTTCTCCAAACATAAAACAATGACTTTTCGAAACTGTGTCCAAAAACAATAATGTTCTTGAACACTCGTGTTTTTAATGAGAATTATCCGGGCAGAAATATAAGACATAAATATGTAATGGATTTGTCACATGAATTCATGAAAACTGGTAACGTACATAACAGGTACTATGATCGTTCAAGAATGATCAATAACGAAAATATTATTGTTGAAGTTCTAGGCCACGTGGCTTTGATGGAAAATAACGCAGTCTTTGCCCCAAGCATCAGGGAGCGAGTCCTACAAAAGTTTTCAGAATTATTCATCGACACAAATTCCATTCTCATACTGTGAAAATGATTCATGAACTGAACAAAGATGATTTTGACAGAAAAGTTGAATTTTGTGAGATCTTCGTCTCTGAACGTGTCAACCGTAATCCAACTTTGTTATATTTTACATGTTTCATGGATGAATGTTGTTTTTATATGAATGGGTAAGTTAGTCAACGAAATTTTCGATTCTAGAGGAATATATATATATAATTGATAAAAATCTACNTCTGAGGTAGTCTTCTGATGAGAAAAAATTGTCATTTACAAAACATATCAAATTTGACAGATGAAATATGCTATGGGTATGAAATGGATGAATATGCATTTGAGAGATTTTCTGTCCTCCAATTAGACTTTGGAAAATCATAGAAAAATATGATAAACGGTTATTCCGTATATATGTTGCATGAATTTCTTTCTCTTTTGCATTCAATAACATCACGTTATGTATATATTGTTCAATTTTGTTGCAACTAAATCAATACTGCTAGTGATAGCATGACAACGAAATTGAGTAATCCTTTCGACGTGTACTATGTTATTTGATTAGCGGAAAGGCATGTATTTGTTATTCCTTCAAATAATTCATGATGCCCTCACATATCACAATCAGTGAGAGGAATTTCTCCGGACTTTTGTTTCTTCGAGATATTCAAATTTGAAAATAGCCCACAATCTGATCTTGATTTGATTTTGGATTCCAATAACTTTCCTGTAACGCTAGCGTCACTCGTGTTATCTTATGAACATTCAGAACCAGGCGACTATAATCTAAATTACTCATCAATAATAATATAATCAACTTCTTAGAAAGAGTTGGATACTCAAATTTTGACAACTGAAACTCTCCCTCTTGGAACGATTGGAACTAAGAGACAGTAAAAGAAGTAACGATCCATTTGTCCTCCAGACACCGCCAGGGGTACGTTTTTTGGCGGGTTTAAACATTCATAATTTTCATTCTGCATTGTGATGAAGTTTAAGTTCCATATGTAGTTCCAAGTATATTTCACAGCTTCATTAGGGGAAATGAAAATATTTTAGAACTAAGACGACATATGTCTGTCTCCTATTACTTACAATAATTACCTATTCCATCCTTCTCTAGTCATATGGTCCTCAATTTTCTCGTTTCAGTCCATACGTTATACCGTCTATGATAAAAATTGGACTTGCGCATTATACTTCTATGCTTAGTGGTTAGGTTTAGTGATTTTCGTTCGGTAGTTAAGGTTACTCATGGCTAAGGTGGGATTGTGGGTGGTGATCAGCTTGTATTAAAACAACAATTCCGGTTGTTACATGAATACAAAAAAACGTAATTAAACGAAACAAAGAATTTGTATGAAGAGTTGAATTTTGAACTTGTTTAGTGCGGGTATTTTTCAAATTTTTGGTTGGCAGCACGTCACTAGTGAACAAAACTAAGAAAATGGCCTGTGGCCTATGTACCAGCTTTTGTTAACTGTGAGGCATTTGCTCAATTTTTAACGGATGTATATATTCAATATATACCTAGTGGAAAGTTGAACTGATTGTGAATTTAGTGAAGTAATAATTCAACGTAACCTGGAACACACAATAAACCCCACAAAGAAACAAGTCTAATGCCGTTTCCATTGAAAATACTGTGAATGACTTTTCTACTGGAGACAATAATGGATAACTGGAAAACTATTTTATGTGTAATCTTGTATGTTACTTCTTCACAGTCACAAACAACTAATATACACAATGGTAAGCATTATATTTTTATTATCTAGTGTACCCAGAAATTTGACCACACACATATCTGTTGTCCAAGTTACTCCATGACGTTTCGATTGTTAGTATCCATAAGTATGTTGTATGGGTATTCTTGGATCCTGAACAACTAGTTTTTGAAATGATCAATGAGAAACTCTCATATGTATCTATGAATTTTATGTAAATTGAAAAAAGGATATTTTTAGGAGAGATTAGTTCGATGGTGGAGTAGTAGAACAGCAAAAATATTTTTTCTGAAAAGCATAACAAATGTCAAAAAGTGTTCTTCACATGGCACTCAGAAAACGGAACTGTACACTTGCGTTTGTGACTAGCTGAAATAATATCCAAATCACTGATGATATACAGGATATATCACTTGAACTCTGACCACCATTGTTTCTTTTTTATGAATTACTACCAGAAAATGTTTTTTAAGTATTGTTTTGAAAGATATTCTTGCTGTTGAAACAAAGTCGCCTGTTATCAATTAGCTTATAGAATTTTGAAAAAATTGCATTTGCATATTATTTTTATGAGAATATTCTGTTAGAAAATGTTGTTGGGAATCTTCTTGAAAAAACGTATTTGGAATTTCATTCATCAGTAATGAGGTACAGAATGTATTACATGTCCATCATAAGATCTTTATTAAACTGTCCATTAAGAGGACAAAATAGAGCTGTACAACAGAGACCTCAACTGCAGGCAATTTAACAAAGGGACAGAGACAGAGTTATAATTTATGTCAATGTGAGGCACTGGATCACAGGAGGCAAAAGATTTATGAAAAACCGAGTAATAAACCTAAATTATGCTCAGAAGGGTACAAGATTTTTGGAACGGATGACATGAAAATATGGAATAAAAAACGCAATAAGGTCTGCAATGTTTTCCATAGACTTGGAAGAAATGGACAAGTCAGACAGCTCCCAAGTAGTAGAAAACAGTAGCAAATGAACAAATTCAAATTTTCGAATGTAATTTTTCACGAAACTACAAATTTTTGAATTTGAAAGATACTGCAAAGATAATATTAAATGTTTTAAATAGAAATCATACTTGACAGCAGTTATTCATTGATACATTATTGATAATTTCAGATTACTGTCACCTTCGCCTGTTGGTGGATGTGAATATATCCCTTTTTTTCAATAACTTATTCGAATATTTTCATCTTAGTCTTCAAACAGAAATATCACAGTGGTAGGTGAAGTTACAACAGCCGGTGACATCGAAATCATTGTTATGGCACTACTCGATATTGTTTGTGGTGTGAAAAATTTTTAATTAGGAACAACAGAGGTATAGTTCATTGGAGCCGATGTTTCTAACGATAAAACAGTCGGTAACATATGCCGGCTCAACCATAAATTTTCCTAGATCACTTAATAGGAAAATGGGGAAAATTCAATAAACGAAACTTTTCACCTACCTTTTATTTATGTTTTTCAAATGTTATGTTTTACTTCATTTATTTCAAAAATCCTAATAGAAATTGGTGATTTTTGAACTTTAACATTGGAATGTAGCTCTTGATCTACATTTTTTTTTATTAAAAATATAACAACATCGTACAGTTCAACATAGTTAAGACACTTTAAATATAGTGCCATTCAAGAAGTGACTAAGTTGTTATTACTGAAAATGAGATAGAGCAGCTTTCAAATTCCCACCTTTTCAGTAGTAGGTACAGAAAAATGGACTCATGATATCTTTTGACATTTTAGTGTATTCCAATGAAAGGAAAATTTCATTTTCTATCAAACGGCGTAAAAAATATAGAGTTTTATTCTATTTCTAGTTGAATCAGAAGGGATTTTGAATTGTGTTATCATTATCTTGTAAGACAACATCCTAGCTATGATGAATTTCTCTGTTCCCACTTGATCTGAGAAAAGCAAAGGACGAGTCCTTGGATATGCCGAGGTATTCAATGCCAGCTATTCATCAGCTTATCTTTGTGTGCAGCTGTAATCTTTGTGGCTTTGATATGGACTTTTTTGCTGAACAGGTTGTGGTCACTTTGTTCAGTGACGAAAACCAAGCCAAGAATCATTGGTTGCTGGGGCAGCTGCCTCAAAAGGGAATGCTTCGTTGCCTGCTCTCTCATGGTCAAAAGCCATGCAGAGATTGGAATCTGAAAGCTGGTGACATTTCAGGCTCCAGCCAAAACCAAAACGTATTACGCAGATATTTCAATCTGATTAATCTACCTCTTCTACTACTAGGAAATATCTTCGTACAACTAACGATTCTTGGAACTTTATACACTTTATGGTTTGTGAATGATAGAAGAGTTTGAAATTAGAATACAATCATATATTTTTGCTTACGGTAACTGAAAACACCTTCACTGGTTATCCACGAAAAAACGAGCAAAAAATTACCACATCGATGGAAGAAGAAACTTTGAATATTTTGGAAAATACTGTTACACGGATAAAGGAAGATCGATAGTATAAGCACTTAACTTTGGTTGATATTGACACATTGGATGTGTTCAAATTACCTATTTCAAAATATTATTAAAGCATCCATAGGGTATAATTTGTGGGAAAATCAGTAAATTTTCATTTTTCTCTCCAGAAATCATATACATATTTAAGCTACTTGGTTAGTTATGTTTCTGCGTTGGTGTCAATTTCACCCATATTATTCTCATTTTATAGATAGTTTTCTTTCTTTACTATTTTGATATAGTTAGTTGACTTATTCCATTGGGAATGTTCAAATTGAAAGTTCCCCCTTTGTTAACCTTTCTCTGTGTTTGTGAATGGTTCTCTCAATTTACTGTTAACTGAAAAGGTTCAGATGAAAAGTGTTTACACTATATTTATCACTGTGTAAATGTGGTATCCTTATCTCGAATTTCTTTTTTTGATGGTAATGGGATACTTTCTGTTCCATTTTTACATTTTTGATCTTATCGAAATGAACTACACTGACTGACAATGAGAATGGCTTGTCCCCTTCTCCTGAATTTAATATCTGATGATCATATATTGATTAGTTATTGTATGAGTTTTTAACGATCTGTTCTTGACAAGAAAATTTTACCACATATTATTTCATTTTGCGTGTTGTAAAATGTGTGCATATAGTATCCCTCTTCTTGGTCCATCACATTTGGTCTTTGCAAATTCATTCAAGGTCGTCATTAATTCGTGTGCCAGATGTAACCTTTGTTACTCATTTTGAAAAAAAAGGCAAATAACAAACATGCGTAAATATTTTTTTATGGTGTTCAAAAAGAATAGAATGATTGTACAATCTAATATATCGTTTAATGTCTTAAGAACTAACATCTTGTTGACAAACACTTTGTAACTCTAATGCGTGTTACCATACGATAGATGCAATATATGAAATAGGGAATAAGCTTTTTTCCATTGGCAGGTACTTATTAAACACTAAGTTACAATGTAAATAATACTAAGTTCAGATCATAGATGAGGGAGAGAGTATCTTATAAATATGTATAAATTAAGTTTTTATGTATAAATAAAATTGTCTTAAAAAATTAAAATTGTAAGATAAAATTAAATTAAAATTAAAATAAGATTAAAATTAGAGTTACACTTGTATAGATAAAATTAATATTGTATAAATAAAATTAATGTTGTATAAATAAAGTTGTCAATAGAATTAAAATTTGTATAAATAAAATTATTTCGTCATGAGTTTAGTTAATCATCGTAATATTCTGTCAAGTTATAATAAACCTTGTCGATGAGATGATTTTTTAGGTTTTTCCTGAATATTTCATAACTTTCAGATACTCTTATGGACAAAGGTACCTTGTTGAATATTTTTAAACCATTGTAAATAACAGAATTTTTTATTAAAGTCGAGTTTGGTTTTGTAGTTCTAAGCTGATCAACCTGTCGTGTATCATATGCTATGTTACCTTCAGTATATTTGAACTTGTTTTTGTATATTAGGCTTGCTGTTTCTAGAATGAATATCGACGNACATGTTTCTTACAATTGATGGCTATATAAGGATCTTACATGCAGTATTGTGATTTTAAAGATTTTTAATAGTTCTCCTTGACATAAAATCATAATTGAGGTGTCATTTGATATGATTTGTGCCAAGTTATGCTAACAAAAAGTTTGAATGTTGAAAAAGATCTTTGAAAGGCAGAATAGTTTCGATAGGTAAGTGCTACTTTCCAGAGCTGTAGCACCAGTTAATCAACAACTTTGAAACTCGATAATTTTTGATACTGAAGCTTTGGAATGTTTCCTCTTCTGAATGGTATTCTATGAAGGCGTTGGGAAAACCAAAAGTTCATTTTTTTAAGAACAATCAAAGGTATTAAAAATGAAATACATGAAGCAATGAATTGTTAAATATATCGATTGCTCGTCCTTGTTATTTAAAAGATTGTTATGTTTATGTTACAATTTCTCTTTAAATCAATCAGACAAAAAAAAAGAAGTGTTTTTTGTGAATATTTCAAAAACTCTTGAGCATATTCTGAAAACAACACCCTTATTTTTTAACTTTTAAACTTTTTGCTCACGTCTCGAATCATAAATTACTCTGAATGAAATTACTCAATCATAATTTTCTGTAAGGGCGAACTCAAAATTTTCGAATTGGAGCACTTGTGAACTAGACTACAATGAAAATACTATGAATGAACTCTGCTTCAACACATATTACCGAAATTTACGTCAACTACCGAGTGGTAGTTTACGTAAATCGAGTGGGTCGGCCATGCTCGCATAAATATTGCTAAATATTCGAATATTGGAGTGGTCAAGAATACCACCCATACGTTATCCGTGAAATTTGCATACGTTTTCGGATATTCCCTGATTTGAAATGTCCCCTCTTGTGAATTTTAATTTTTTTTGGTACATAATATAAATTGTTGGAGTTTTCTGGTGATATCATAAATTGGCGTCTTCGTAAGTGCTCTGAATGTTGGATCGTGTTTCACCCGTATACCTCTGATGGGATCTAGGTATGTGATATAGAAAAAATGTCTGCTATTCTATTGAGATTGCCTCTCTTTGGTTTTACTAGAGGTGAATTGGAGCATTTAAAAACATGTGGTCTCGTACTTGTGATGGTAGACTTTTTTTTTCGATCTGTTTCATCGCCTAGTTTAAAAACACTTTACCCTCAAACGAAAAGCCAGTAAGCTAAACACCAGGTTTTGAGGCTAGTTCAATGATGAAGTAGAAAACTGAAAGTTACACTATCAATAAAAACTGTGTATGTCGTGACTGATGAATCCATTGATGGGCAAGTTTTCAAATATATAAGTATAGTAAACATGAACAAGCAATGCCGAGTCTGACAACAAAATGAAAGACAGTTGGATGCTTGAAAACTGAAAAAAAAAATTCACTCGATCTGTTATGATATTAATACTTGAAAAATTTAATATCGTCTTCAACACTGCTGAGACAATTTTATCGTCAAGTTGTTACCCAATAATAATGGCATATCATTAGATACAAGTTTGAAACCTCGAACCCTTCTTCAGTAAGATCATTTTTACTGAAACTTGTATTTTACATGTATATTTGCAGGCACTTTCCCAGATAAACTCAAAATCAATCTTCAACAAAAGGGAATATAGGTCTCTCAGAAAATCACCGGCTTATCACTATATAGTTTCCAAACTTGCTAAAAGTTACAATTTGTATATAAAAAATGTATTTTTATGTTTTTGTTGAAAAATATCTAATTCTTTTCAAAGTTGTTCAGGGGCCGCAAAGAAGAAGGCCACGGGACTCAAGTGGCCCGCGGACCGTCAGTTGGTTATCCCTCGATTACATAATAAATTGCCGCTCTCGACGGCCTCCATATCCATACCTTCAAAATTTGTGCAAAATAATATTAAAAACTTGTTTCGACTGTATTGATGAATATCTTGCCACTGTAAACCATATGCTTGGTTTTTGGTCTATATTAAACATGCGGCAAACATTTAAGGGACCATTCTAAGGATATTTTGTCCTTTGGTGAGTTTTGATAGGGCACTTTGTTTCGAAGATACAGAGCGACAAAGAATTTCGACAATAACAATTTATTAGCAAAAATTACATGTAATGTTTCTTAATCTACAAGAACTGTAGAGGTACCTGGATCTTCTTCTATCATAGCCAGCACATTATGTTCTACTTCTACCGTTCTACTGTCATTGGCCTTCCTGGTCCTCCATTTCGCTTCAATGCTTCTTGTTTCAAGAAGTCGTTGATGTATACTTTGGAAGGTTTTTTTGTTTTCTGTACGATTAGGAAATCATTTACTGTACAACCGCCTAACTTTCAATCAATTGCCATCAGCAAGTCCATAAATGAAATGCATGTCAGCCATCTCTGCGTTACTATAGCCATTCATGATAGAGGACTTCACTAACAAGACTTTAAATATTGAACACAGAAAATGCACGTCAAATAGACTCAATCAGTTTTAACCTCTTCGACACATAAAAATGATCATTTACGAGACATACTATTCAAACTGAATGTATGCAGCTGTTTGTAGTAATCGGAATGTTGATAGGTACTAACGGAATTGTAAAATTTTTTATTACTTGGTGGGACCAGTCTTTTATTTCGGCTACGGCAGTGTTTCTCAAACTTTTCGAATTCACGGCTCCCTTATGTTTTTTTAAGGTTATCGCGGCGCCCCGAACGTAAAGACTACAGTAGATATTTAATTAATAAAGGTAGGTTAGGAATCATACGTTAAAAGGTAAGACCTCGTTAGTCCTTAGCTCGCACAAGTTTCTCAACTTCTGAGAGTTGTCGTTCGTATGGGGGCGACAGCTGATTAACGGAAAAACAGATTTTAAACAGATTTTTTTTTGACTGGTAGGTGGCTGTCTGAACGGATTGCATTTTGCAATTACCGATATTTTCATATTATTAGAGGATTTTTATTAATAGGTACCGACGTATTACCTTTACTCTCAGTTATCTAAGTTGTAAAACGTTGTACCTTGAGAAACACTGGGCTACGGTAATGATTTTTAAATTCCCAGAATTGTTATTGTCGAAATTTATTTTCGCCCCGTATCTTCGAAACAAAGCGCCCTATCAAAAATCATCAAAGGACAAAATATCCTTAGAATAGTCCAAGGAATCTGTTTAAAAAAACTGTTTTTCCGTTAATCAGCTGTCGCCCACATATGAACGACAACTCTCAAAAGTTGAGAAACTTGTGCGAGCTGAGGACTAACGAGGTCTTACCTTTTAAAGTGTGATTCCTAACACGGAATAGCCCCTAATTTTTTGTCGCATGTTTAATAAACACACTATATACAGTAAAAGTCCTCCACTCTTTTTTGAACAGGACAAGATATCAATTTCAAGCTCAATTCTTTTTCTAACAGTGGTTTAAATTTACTAATACACTGACCTGTTACTTAATGGAAATTGATAACATCATCTATGATAATGAAACAATCTCCATACTATTAACTTACCTAAAAACGCGTTTCGCCACACAGTCGCTTCCTCAGCAGATCTGTCATTTATTTTTGAAAATCAGATCAACCGTATCCAAGTAATTTGCAGCTTTAAATTAGTTTTGAGGATCTGCAAACTATAAGTATCAAAATCTCAAAAAGAATATGTATTCAAAATTCATTTCAATTCATTCTAATGAATGTTAAATATGTTCTTCATTCACTTCCTTTCACTAATGAATTTTGTTTCCAACTTCATATCCTACATTAAGGAACGTTTGTAGGGTAATTTGGTCAGGAGCACTTCTTATTTTAATCATGAGCTTTGTAAAAGAATGCGGTTGTATACCTTTTCTCTAGATTTTACGAATCTCAACAAGAAATCTAAGTGCGTTATATCAGGTGATCTAGCGGGTCATTATAAGTAACCACGATTGCCTATTCACTGGACTGGATTATTGTTATTCTCTTTCGAATCATCCTGTCGTGAAAAGAAAGTGCCTCATCTTGCTGAAACGTACCTTCAGTCGAAAACGTGGCAGATGTGGTCCCTCAGAATGGCCCATTAGATCTTTTGATCTAGATGTTTTTGAAGTAATACGTGACATCTGAAGTGTACGATAGGCAACCGCAGTTCAATTCAGAACTAGTGATTAGAAAAAAATATTTGCAACGAAATTATATCCGAGGAAAATTTCATAATCTAAGAAATAAACTTGCAAACAGAATTTATTATTGCCAGTAAGTGAATGGTGAACATGTTGATCATTTAATGGAATGAACTGGAGTGATATAAGAACATAGGCTTTCACGACCGGAGTGTCACGATTACAGAGAACAAAATCCGGGCTGGAGGCCGTGACCGTCTGCTACTGCGGTAGATAAAACGTTTTTTATTACAAGTTCCATTCGATCACAGCGTACCAGCCCAGATTTCGTTTTCTTTAAACTAGAATAATTTTGAGATGATTTTTTTCCAAATTATGATATTCATCGTCACTTTGCAAATTCTTGAAACGAATATAAAACTGCTAATTACTCTGGAACGACTTATCCGTCTTACAAAAATAAAAAAGTATTGGATAGAGAATTTCAATACATATCAAACGAGGTATTGAAAAAAACTTGTTATATTAAAATTGGTACAAAATAGTATGCCTTTTTAACGAGCTTTTTATGTAAATTTCGTCCTACACTAACAACTTGTCACGTTTGAAAGTTAAAGAGGGGGGATTTTCATGTCCTCACTGTTATATACATTTTGTGTATGTGTATTTTGTGAATTGTATTTGTTTTTAATCCAAATATGATCGAGACATTATTGATTTTTTCTGTTTATTGCAAGTATTCTATTTTACTCCTGCTCAAATATAGGTTTTGCATAACGTGGTTAAATAATCTATCTATCTCTCATTCAGTTCAGGGGTCGGCAAGTAGTTTTGGGTGGGGTAAGGATACTGTGAGAAAATTTTAACGAGGTCCAAAAAAACAACTGATAATACCGTTTTATACATTTGCAAAGACACATCTTGCAGATCAATTATTTCCATTTGAAGTGATGGCTTTGACAGATTCAACAACTTGGCAGCCACATCTGACCATTCTACCGCAACATCAACTAATTCGCACAAACATACATACAGGCTAGAGAGGAAACTAGTCAAACCATATTAGTTGTAGGTACTTGTAAAACAGGTTAACTAGGCAACTTATTGAAGTAAAATAAGTACTTAGTTGAATTATATGTAACTCAAACATGCTATTTAAATTAATAAAGGTATGGTATACCTTATCTACGTATTCATTTACATTTGGTATATAACACATTACAATATTTGGCGGTCTGATGTTCGACCTTTCGCGGTCCGTTTGCGGACCGCGGTCCGCCTGTTGCTGAGCGTTGATTTAGTTGATTATTTGTAGTATATGTTGAAGACTCAGAAAGGAATTCCACGTTTGGCGGTCAATGTCTAAGTTTGGCTTCGGGTATCCGTTCACATTCATCATTAAAAAGAACAATAATTTGTAAAGAAGACGTCAGTTTTAATATTTTGTCGTGACGTCATCGTTTTGACATGATTAGTTTGTTTCATTTATTTATTTCATAATTTGATCTATGTTTTGCATCCGGTTCAGCAATGCATAAACCTAATCACTAATTTCATGTAATTTCTTCAATGAACTGACATTTTTCAGCATAGCAACTTTTGATAATATATTCGTTGAATAAACAATGTTGATAATAAATAATCTTAACAGAAAATCATTTGTATTCCACGAAAAGGCTTCTTTGAACAATAACTTCAAATCATTTCTAGCTTATTGCTTAATTACCGCAACCTATAATTATAGTTTATGCAGTGTACCTATACAGGTAATATTGAAATTGGTTTTGGTGAGATGACTTATGAAAACTTTAATTTCCTGTAGGTTTAAGAGTAAACGAATAGACTACGAGGTTTGGCTAGAAAATAACTGAATTTTTGTTGTAACTGGTTTTATTTTTTTTCTTTTACAACTTTCACCTCATTCCCTTTATTATACTATACCTGCATTCGAATATTCCACTGCTCAGAACCGTGTTCAAAGTCATTTTCTGAAGGCATGCATAGTTGTATTCGCTTTTTGCTTCACATTGATACAGTATGTTTCCTTCACTCACCAAGATAGATCCCTTGCTTGGCCAAAAATGACTTATCAGAGCGGTGTGTGCTGAAGCATTGTCCTTATGAATAATCAAAAACTTGATCTTCTACATTTCTGAACACTTTCTATTTATTAACTCACGGAGTGTGGCTAGAGCCTGAAGATAATATCATATTTTCATTGTTTGTCCTGCAGGAACCCAACGACATATTTGAACTTTGATTTAGTTATTCGAGCTTTCTTCATTTGTGGTGACTATACTCTTCTCATGCATTGATTGAATCTTAGTTTCTGGGTCACAGGTAAAAAACCCTGATTCGTCACATGTAATAATTCTTTCCAACAGTTTGAAACCTTTCTTGATGTTTTTCAAGTTGTCGGAAAAAATTTACATTCGTAGTTTTTTTTGTATTGAAATATTCATGTATTATTTTATTTTTTGTCGATTTCTAGTCTCGGCAACTGCACGAATATTCAAACGGCGATCTTGGTTGATTAAATTGCCTATATTCTCGATGTTTTTTTCCTTTTTCGAAGTTGAAGGACGTCCTGAACGTGAATTATCTTCTTCAATGTTTCTAGCCCTTCTTTGAAAGCTTCATACGACTCAAAAAACCGAGTATGTGGCGCATTAATTCCAATATACTTGTTGCAAGAGTGGCTAGGTATCTGTAACCAAATTTCACTAAAACTTTTATATTGACACGTGGCTCAATTGAAGCGGAGGGGAAGTCAGGCGACTCAGCAATGTGGCTTTTGATCTTTAGGCTCGCACCATTTGTCTCACAAAAAACCAGTCTTATTATTTTGTAACCGCTCCTTGTATATACTTTGTAACAAGTTGATATTTCTTTAATGACATAATTTACTGTCGTTCAATTATTTGTGACTCAATTTCGACTCTATGGTGGAATTTTAATCTCAATTTTTCAATTAGTGTAGGTTGTACATAAATTTGAAAGAAAAATATTTGGATTACGAGAAATGTTGTTAAAGCATAAGATTCTTACAAAATCAAGATGCCAGGTATCGTTTGTTATAAACAGTTTGACGTTTGTCATAGTTGCTGTTGCCGTTTAGGTTCGAATTGTTATCTGACTTCATCATGAATAATAAACTCGACCGAAGGAACATGTTTCCAATTATTACTTGGTAAATTCAAAGAGAGATAAAAATAGATATGAATGGATCTCTTCAAAATTCATGGATTGGCGTACTGAGGGCAAATAAGTTCATTTTCGGAAAATGGGCATATTTTTGACAGGTGACCAAGAAGAAAGTGGAAAACATGTTTCGGTTTTGTAAACCGTTTAGTGGAAGCCTCGCAATTGAGTGTTACTTGAATACTGCAATATCAATAAGACATATTGTGGTGAATATCAGTGATTTCTTTGAGTGTCATGTCCTTTTGAAGCACAAATCTGATATATTGGAGAGTTGAAAGTCAAAAAATATAACTTCCCAAAATATCAACAATTTCTTAACGAATTTAACGGCGCTGAATATCTATCAACCAATATATTGAATTGAATAATTTCTTCAGGAAATATATGTGTATACGTGTATATTATTATTTTTGCGATTGTGTTCTTGAATATTTTTGTAGGTATTTTTCGAGATGTGTGAAAGCTATTTTCTCGGGTTTTTTGGCCGTGGTGTGCAGGAAGCCGTTTCGTCTACTAATGCGGTAGACATTTTCATAGGCGATGTGGTAACGGTCGCAGTGCCCAAGTTAGTGCTCGAGTTGTTGTTTCCGTCGTTTCGGCCGCATTAACTCCGATGCTGGTATTTGACTCTGGTTTTATATTGTATAAAATAAAATAATAAAATAAAACGAAAAACAAATTCCAGCATCGTAGTTTTTGTTTCCGTCGGAGCTACGGGAACAACTTGAGTATCAAATCGGGCACTGCGACTGTCCCCACATGTCCTATGATAATGTCTACGCAGTATTTAACGAAACGTCAGGTATAAGATCTTCAGAACACTGCCAAAAAACCGAAGAATAGCTTTCACACAGTTGTCTGTCGCCGTGAAAGCTTAAATCATTTGATCTTCGGAGATGTTGCTAACATTAACTTGTTTGTATTCGGGTTTCTGTCGGTCTGTTTCTGTTTAAAATCTGTTTTTCCGTTAACCAGCTGTCGCACCCCTACGAACGACAACTCTCAGAACTCGAAACTCGTGCGAGCTAAGGATTAACGAGGTCTTACCTTTTAACGTGTGATTCCAATGCTTCAGAAGAAATTCGGCAACTTTACTAGTTGATGCTGATGTTGATTTGATTCAATAAAAAATCATGGCACCCACTTCTATGAAATCTCAAATACATAGCAATATTTTAACAATATGTGCAAAATGCAAGATCTGCTCTTAGCTTGTATACATCTGGAACTACATTGATAAATACCATAACAGGTATATCATTCACCAGTATATAGATAATCAATTTTTTATTCAGAATATTAATAATATAATGTGTACCTTCCTTGATAGTTACACATAGATCTTATACGTATACGTTAGTTGTTGATAAATATTCTTGTTCTTTTTCTCCTAATTTGGAATAATAAAATTCCCACACACATAATACGTATAGTGTTCTATCGCTTGAAAAAAAACATCGTCACTAGTAAAACAATATACTTACAATTCCTTCCACATCATCCAGTTCTGACTATTATTTTTTAAATTGGTAGTAAATATATCGGGGAGAAAGACACTTGACATTTATTAATAATGATTAGAAAGGAATCTTTCATGCTATGTGCCCGTATGTAAATAAAATTCATTCAATTGAACGGTTTATTATCTCCATAATTATATGAAGGTATTTGAATAATGACATGGTTGCCGTGATTTCATTTTGATGGGTACAGTTGAATATCAAAGATATGATTTGTTTGTCATTCCAGGCATTTAAAATTGTTGGTCAATGTTTTTTTGGGTAAGTATTTAAATAACACAGGTATAATTATTGTTTATGAATGGTATTTCTGGTGAAAAATTCAAATAATTTAGTAACGAATGTATACTTTTGGAAGGTAATTTTTCTTTATTCTTACGATGTTATGCGCGGGCATGTTTTTTTTAGAAAAATGTTTCACCGTTGACACAATGAAGTCACGTTTATAACAACTTGAATAATAATTGAGAGGATTGAGTCCCTAATCATTTTTTGTACCACTTTCTCATTTTGGCTGTCACGTAATTAGTTGAACTCAATTTATGATTATTCGTCATATTTTGCATAAACATTTTTCTGTAACGTGCGTATTAGAAGTTGGGAAACAAATGTTTAACAGTAGGTAGTTTGAAATGACCAGTTATGTGGAGTTTTAAAAAATGTTTGCCATAGTTAGCCATAGTTATACCGACAAATGCGCCGCAACAAAGACAAAATTCAGAGCAGTAGCAGACGTTTTAATTTGTCAACTTACTTCGGATGCAAAATTGACGCATGTCTAAATATCTATTGACCGTACTGTAGTATCATTGGTTGTGGGCATTCATTCGAAATCTTTACGACGTTAATACATTTTGATAATGCCTTGTAGATATTCAAACTAACTCGAGAGTGGCTCTCAATACCATGAATTAACACTCGACGAGATTTTCTGCAGCAGCTCAACTTTCATTTGTTTCGTCATCCACTGAAAGGATTTTTGTGGTGTTAGTCATACTAAGCGTTTTCAGACAGACAAAGGAACAAATTTAAATGACCATAACTCTCTCTTGAAGGAAGAATGTCTGTCGTCTATTGGTCAGTAATCGTTACTTCTTCTTGATCCAAGTGGGGCCGGCGAGGATGTGGAATTCAGTGATAATATTTATGCAACACGTCATAACTTCGACCGTTTATTCATATTCAAACGACCGTTTTAAATATTCTGGGCTTGTTCTCATTAATTTGTATGTCTACAGGAGTCGAACATTGTAGTTTAACATTCACGTGTACGTTTTATTAAATGCCCATAATTTCTTCGCGGTAGTAAGGAAATATTTGCAGTTAAATTAAATTTACTGTTTACTGAATAAGATCGTGTTTTAAGCTACCAATTATTGACAGTATAAGAGTATTTTTACTGGTGATCCCCAAGAGGCCATATTTCGAATAGCTTCGTTTCTTATATCTACGAAATTTGTCTATGGTGAAATTAATAAATATCAAAATCTACCCCTAAGAGGGGTAGATGTTACCCTTAAAATTTCAAATGGGAAGGGGTGTCAAGTGGTACATCATTTTGATTGGCGTTCAATTCTGCTACCAATGGTACCCTGAGCATTTTCAGAAAAATAGCGTTCTAAACTTAACATGTAATTAGAATTTGCCTGTTCTGAGATGCATTATTGTATCCTTTTAATAAAAATGGTTAGAAGAGTAGGTGACACCGTTCCAACCCTTGAATGACAGAATAAATGTATTACGCGTGCGATTTTTCATTTGTTGGTTATTAATTTAATTTGCGAGAAAAATATTTCAAATATAAAATCTACTTACGCTTATCTTATAAATTGTACGAAATGTCCATTTTGCTCTAAACAGTAATGAAGTCTGTTTTCGAACTCCCCTCTAAGATTACGGAAAACTTCACTAGAAATTGACTGGCATGCTGCTGTAATTCGTCTCTCAAGTTTTTCAATATCAGAAGGTTGTGTTTTATAAACAACGGATTTTAGATGCCCCCAAAGAAAGAAATCTGAAGGTGTTTAATCCGATGATCTCGGAGGTCATTCAACTGCTTTCCTTCTGCCAATCCATATATCCGGAAAGCTCTCGTTTAAAGAAAGAAGAAGCAAATATTCCCAAAACTTCAATTTGAGCTGCTTCATTTAATATTCTGGGATGAATACTTTTTTTATTTGTCACTGAACCAGTTTCGCAATACTTCACAATCACAAAATCAAGCACATACACATACATTACAATTTGGATGTCTTTCATTAAAAATATATGCCGCCCTTCGTGAGCATTTTCCAACTTCTCCATAATTTATCATTTCAGTTCTGTAGTGTAAACCATTTTTACACTTTTATAGACTTATAATTACTAAACTGCCCAACAGGTACAACTTCATGCACAATACTACCACATCGTTCAAATTTGAAAGCCAATTTTTTGCCTGAAAACAGAAACTTTTTACAGCAGAAGTAGCAAAAAAGGACGGCTATCTGTACACTTTATGCGATGACAATTAAAAATTCAGCATTTACTGAACACAACTTTACTACCATCTACATTTCACTATTAGACTACTTTTTGATGTAAATTAATTGGAGCTAATGCCTAATGTTACCACTGATAAACCATTGGAACAGTACCACGTAATATTCTCACCAGTTCTGGTCAAACCGTGCATCTCAGTATAGGCGTACTTATAATTACTTCTGTTAGTTTACAACTAGTCAGGGTACTATTGGAAGCAGAATTGAACGCCAATCAAAATGATGTGCCACTTGACCCCCCTTCCCATTTAAAATTCTAAGAGTAACATCTACTCCGCCAAAGGGGGTTGAACCACGAGGGCTACAAGAAGTCCTCAAAAGTGTCCCCCCCTGACAATAAAATCGACCTGTTTTTTCGATTCATCATATTGTTTACTGGAAGGAAAATATTAACAGGAAGTTTTCAAATTGACACCCTGTTTATTTTCACAATTTGAAGTACCTGCGTTTTTCCTACCTAATTAATATTAAAAATGTGTACCTGCGTTGAAGAATCAATCGTGTTAGGAATCACACGTTAAAAGGTAAGACCCTGTTAGTCCTTAGCTCGCACAAGTTTCTCAACTTCTGAGAGTTGTCGTTCGTATGAGGGCGACAGCTGATTACCGGAAAAACATATTTTAAGCAGATTTCTAAACAGATTTATTTCTAGATTTACATAACTCAAATTTTGATTTGTTATTGTATGCCACCCTGTTATTGGGCTTGTTCTATTGGGTAGCCTTTTTTTCACAAATAAAGTAATAAATAAACTATCCTGTCACCGTTTCGAAACGGTGTGGACATGTAATTTTTTGTTGGAAGAATCTTGAAAGCAAATAATTACTATCGCACAAAGGAAACCGTTACAACATATCAAACGTTGAGGTGAAAATGAAAAATATAATCATCAGTGTCTGAGAGATATTGAATAAAAATGCTGTTTGAGATTATATAGTAACGCATTGTGTTACCGAGGTTTTTATAAAAATCTTTTTGGTCATTCATTTAAAGAGTAAATGACCCGAATTCTTAAATCTATGTATTTCTCAACATACAGAAAGATTGAGTTTCAAACTTTTCTCTTTCAAATGTAGCACGTCATAGTAGTTAGTGATTGAACTCGTGTTCATCTGCTAAACAATGGTTTGCAAATGTGGAATTGGTTTTGTCTTTATTGTTTTTGATAAATTTGCTTAAATTATCATTTGTTCTAAAAACCACTTCCAAGCCTTCATTTTCCATAAAAACTATATTATTGGAAACGAATGTCAATGTCCTGTAACGCAGACTATCGTTATTTGAAGAAGCTAGCTTCTTGAATAAGCTAGTGTATAGTGGAACATATAATTGTTAGGTGAAAATCTCACCACATAGTGTTTTCATAGGTTCATAGTAGATTTTCAGCAATTATCGTACAGTTCAGTTATCGATTTAGATTTTAAAAATTCAAGACCTAAAATAAACTTCAACTGTTTTATAGTTTAAAGCCAATTGTGATTTCTCTATAGATAAATGATTGAAAACTCTTTCATATTGGACATTTAATTATTCTTTACCTAGAATATGCCATTTTCGATAATCATAAATCAAGATGGTATTGGTTTATGCCACTTACTGGCTAGACATTGTAATGAGGAAGTATATATTTATTTTGCCATTACTTTTCAGTGGTGCATTGTATTCAGAATTTAATAAAATAAGTAGTTAATTACCAGGTAATTAATGGTAATTAATATTTCCGGTGTTTGAGTAAATGTTTTTTGTGACCAGAATGTACAATTTAAAATTGAAATGTAACCTAACAAAATTGGCTGGTCAAATAATGATATCATGCCGTATATGTCCCGTTGAAGTACTCAATTTTTGAGTTTTAAACTTCTTTACCAAAGATCATATCTATATATCTATCATAATATGGAAGTTTCGTTTATTATATTTTACAAAAAAGGTTCTTGAAAAGCGTTAACTGTAATCAATCTTTGTTGTACACCACGTTATGAATGTACCTTTTATCTATATCATCAAATATTGCAGTTTTTCAAATTTCAATATTTGGGGAATATTGGCACTCCAATATTCCCAAAGACTAAATGTTGATGCAGAAAATTTGGGTAACCATATTATAGGATTACTCTTTTTGGAGGCAAACCTGAATGCTAAAGGATATTTCAATTTACTGAATAATCAAGATATGCCAAGTCTTAACAACGCCGTCCAATTGAAACCTCTTATTGCAAAATTGGGTAGTTTTTCAACAAGATGGGGCTTCTCATTGCATAGTACCACTACTACAGTTCCTTGTTAATAACTTTCTGGGTCATTGTACAGAATGGCCACCCAAATCCCTTGATTTGACTGAATTTTTTTATTAGGAGGGTTGAATTAAAAAATATACGAGACACAGTCAACCAACTATTGTAGAACATTTATGGGACCGCTGCTAACCCCTGATAGTCTTCAAAATGTCAGAGGAAACAGAAGCTCGTTTATACCAGTGTATTCAAGTTAATGGCGGTCAGTTCGAGAATTTGATAAAATGGTTTTTTTTAATTAATTTCACTTCCTAGTAAGATATTAGAAACTCAACAACAGTACTCAATTTTATATGGGTTGGATAGAGAATTGAAAAACCTTTCAAATAAGGTATCACTCGACTATTATGCCCATTTGAAATTTTTGGGAGAGAAAGGTTTTGGCTTTCTATTTCTTCATGTTCATACAAAAAAATGTGGGAATCTTCCAAAGAAAGGAAGGAAACAATCAATTTAAAAAATTAACTCTATATAAAGATGTGTAGATCCATGCAAAGAAGTGACTTTTAGGTACAAACTGGAAGGAAAAACCCTCTCGAAACAGCTATTTTCATATTAACATTGAATTACACGAAAGAAAAATATTTTCGAAACAAATACTTTTACATGAACGCTGAATTATACGAAAAACTTTTTTATTCCTTTTGTATTCCAAACATTCGTAATGAAATTGAATCAGATATCATTCACAGGATTCGTACACTGTCATCCTCACTGGTAGACATCTTGATGTTTCGCTGTAAGAGACTTGTCTCAGGGCTCTTCAATGCCAATCTGGATAACATTATAAGAAAAAACACACAATTCATTCATAAATTGTGATTTTTTATCACGGAATGGGTTGAATCCACCTCGATTTTTACGTAAAAATGTGTACCTTTGAAAACCAAAATTGACTTGTTTCACTGATTTATTCAAGGAGGCTCGTTTTAACTGGAATGTACTATATATTCGTTTATTCTTATGTTGTTTTTATGAAAATCTTTATGTTGAGAAATGGATAAAACTAACGTCGAAATCTTTTATTAACGTGGTGAGTAAGTAACACCTTTTGTTAATATTTTCAAGTGAAAGATATTGAAATCAATTCAGAAAAATCATCTAATTTTGAATTGGTAATCTTTGAAATGAGGTGTCAATCTAGGAGTAAGTTGACCCTTATGATTCGTAGATTTGAACGTAGTTGCAATTTTTCAAATTGTTAGACGGCGTTTAAAATTGATAGTATCGTGATTTTTGACAATTCTTTTTTTATGTAGGATATAAACCAACGGTTTCACCGTTTAAGTAATTTATTGGTTTGTTCTTGCTAGAGGAAGTGAAGAATTTCACACTCAATTAAGACTCACCGGTAGTGACGAAATGTGACATGTGGCGTGAACGTTTCGAAATTAGCTCGATTTCAGTAAGTAAGTAGGTTCGTGATTTTATGATTCATTTTATTTACTGTGAACATACCAGTTGAAACGGTATCGGTACTTTTCAGAAATCGTTGACAAAATCGGAGTAACTATTACACTTCGGACATGAAAACTAGTCTAAATCTATAACTTCATCATGTTCTTTCAAATTTTTTGAACAACATTGATTTTGTAACCCTGTCACAGATTCAACACTAAAAACAGCTTGGGATAGATACTTTTACAACATTGACTCATACTTTGTTATTGGAATTTGAGGAAACACGTTATAATGATTGGAATATTATAATAGTTTCTCAAGAAACGAATCATGTAAACGGAACTGCCGAGATTATATGAAATTCTTCATTAAATTCATTCTCAGAACAGACTCACTGGTCAGTGATCTAAATAAAATCTGACTCGAAAATGTATCCGCAGCAATGCTGAACTCTTAAGAGAAAAATATTTTTTCAGATACTACTGCGATATTATTTTTCCTCATTTCAGGTATCAATTGATGCTTTATATACTCCGTGAAACAAATTGTTGAGAAATATTCGAACTATACTTTTGTCCAGCACAGCTGCAAAAAATAGGGAATATCTGAGAGTTTACTATAATAATTGAGGAGGAAAAAATCTGTACACTCTTCATTCAAATCGCGAAGTTATAGATCTTGAAAAGACACGTCAATCAAGTATATAAAAATCATCCTTATAAAAACATATGTTCACCAGTGAATACATTTTTTTTTAAATCTAAATTATTTTGTTTTTGTAGTAACTGAAAAGTTGTTAGTTTAACGGGTGTAATTTAAATGTATGAAATATATATAGTAGTGGTTGTTCATTTGTAATCACAAGAAACCACCCTTGAATTTTGGTCTGTTTATTGTAAAAGAAATATACAGAATATACAACAAATTTGATAAAACCAAATAAATCCACTGTGAGCGATGTCACTAGATCCACTTGGGAGAGGGGTTAATTATAGGCCTATTCACTATTTCCTACAGATGATTCGGGTATGGCTACTTGAATAAAAATAATTTAGTAACTAACATGGATTTTGATGTGTTAGTCTTTTTGGCTTTTTAAGAAATTCAACCATTCACGTTATTTTAGGAATAATTCGCCTGCTGTCATTAGTAGGTAGAGATATTTTTGTCGAATTAAATAATATTGAAACCAACTACAGGAAATAGCACTCGCTTGAATATTTCCTTTTATGAATGAATATTCACAATGAATGAATTTGAAATTATCCATGTGAATAAAATGTGCAGACTAATTCGAACATATTGAATGTGTTTGGTAGAAAAATTCCAATGCTATACTGAAATTGTTTATTAGCCAGTATCAAGTACGGAATTTCTGATTGTGTAAATATTTAGTGAGTCCCATTTTACCTAAAACTGTGGCAGATAATCGTATCTGATTTAATATAATTAGCAAAAACAAACACTACTGATCTGCAACACTCTTCTCGTCGCGCATTTCACCAACCAAGTTGACGTCATCAGGAGATGAACTATACTGAAGTTCATTTTTTGATGTTGTAGACAAACTATACTGTGAAGTTTATTTCCTGATGACGCCAATTTGGTTTGTGAATCGCGTCGAGAAAAGTGTTGCAACGTTTGTTTGGAAGTGGTTGACAATGTTTCATGGTGAACTTTATTAGTTCGGACTTCCATTGTCTAATATGATTGTAATGTGATTTGAAATCTCTGAAAGAACAAATAAAATTGAAATGATTAGCTACAAATTTCAATCATATTGAGCAATAAAAACGTGGAATGAAATTACAATATAATGAAAATCAGCAAAAATGAACAGTTACAAATGAAATTAAAAAAGGTTTCAAACCAAATTACTTCACGAAGTACGCAAAAGGTTCCAGTTCTACCTTTAATTCCTCATATTATTCACTTTGAAGTCGATTTGTTGAAATTTTATTGATTCGTGTATTCCTCAACAATTGAAATTGCCTATAAAATTTATTATTTTGGGTGAGAACTTGAATGATGGTGTTATCTGCACTGAATGTATTGATTGAATAACTAAGGAGATACAGTACAAACCATGACTGAAGGCGAGCGATCGCGCAGGTATAGACTCGCCCAACTAAATTACTATTGGATTACGATAAGCCCCTTGCCGGCCAGTGTCGTACCTATAATTAGTTTTAATTAGGTTAGCAAATGGAACATGACTTCTTTGTAATATACTTTTATATTTCATTTAATATTATAGGTAGTGGTACAGTTCATTAAAATGTTGTGCTTGTACTGCTAACATCATTTGAATTTATAATAACTGGACGTCTTTTTTGTGCAGCCACTTCACCATCTCAGCTTTCCCAAAATTTGTGTTGGGGGCTGGATTAATTTGAATATTATGGTATGGAGCATTATCGGTCACGACCACCAAATCCATATGTAAACTTGGGATTAACTTTTCTTGTAACCATTCACCATAGTTTTCAGAATTCATTTCTGAATCATAATCCCCTAATGTGCCTGATTTAAATATAAGCCGACAATTAGGTATAAAGCCCATGCACCTCCTGCATGGACAATAATGAGTCTTGGTCCTTTCGCAATATTTTTAAATAACCCTTTGGTCGATTCATCCGTCCAGTTCTTGGGAAGCGATGTTTCGGAAGCCACAATTCCCAAAACGTCATTAATTTTGTGTTGGAACTTTTTTTTACTGTAATACGACACCCTTCCGTCGTATGAAAGTCGTAAATAATCCGTCTAATATTGGAATTCTCATACTCGGGAATATCGGTTACTTATGCCCTTCAAGACAGTTATTTCTTGGGGTGGAAAATTTTACGCAACATGTTTTCGCTATACAATAACTTCTTCAGTATAGACACCTCTGAAGAAGCTATTATATAACGAAACACGTGTTTTTGTTAAACTGTTCAGTGAAGATCTCACAATAAGCTGTTTCTGGAATATGTTCTAGAATGTTCTGGAGTGCTTTAGAACCCTCGAATGTTTCGGAACTATCTAGCGGTAGGAACTTTCAGCCCTCATAGTAGTGTATATGAATGAATAAGTGTCTCTATACTGTGCATGTAATAAGAAATTCTCAATAGCTTGCTCCCTATATCTATTCTCTGAAGCTTCTTAAACGAAATGATCAGATTGAGTTCAGTATGTTTTTCCATTTTTTAATAATTTTTCCACTAATTTACCTCACTACTACCTCACATCATCCGTTTTAATTATAAACTAACCACATGAATCATACGTTTGGTTTTTCCTACTTTCGAAATTTCATAAGAAGTTCATTCATATATAGTGGTGAGTATTTCAACATATCAAGCAAACGAGATTGTAGGGAAAAAGAAAACAATGTGCACTTGAATTGAATAAAACGAACAATTTGGATATTGCATTTAAATAATCGAAGTATAATTAAAAAACATTGACTTTGCCAAAAGTACAATCTACTTTTTGTTTCAAAAATAAAAAATGTCTGATTTGGATGTGTTGAAAAAAATGATGTTTTCCTTTAGAAATTAATATTTAATGACGCAAAAATACCTGTTGTTAATGATCCATTGGCCAAACTTTTCGTGATTTGAATATCAACTCTTGAAATTAAATTCATCTAGCTAACGTATCATTTGTTCACCAGAGAATGTAATTTTCATTTGAAACATTGTGAAAAAACACAAAACATTTTATTTGCAAACGTCAACTTTTAATTCAATATTTGAAACACCCCTTAATTGGAACATTTTAAAGGAGCTTCGAATAATTGTGATACATAAAGTTTGTTTCCTGTGGATGATGAAAAATATCTCATTTTGGATTTCACGAAGGCTGTCTTTAGGCAAAGAACTGTGAAGACTTTTTGTGAAATTGACACACAAGATTAAATATCCTCACCGACTTGATGTCTGCCTTTTATATCTGGATGTATTGATTTAATTTTTGCCAGCATTACTCACATCACATTCTGGAAACCCCCTCTTATTACGAGGTTTATCAGGATATTGTGTCGTATCGTATAATTGGAATGAGTCATCCCTTAATAAACGCTGAATGTCTTATTCATAGTAAGTCGATACGAGAATGCTGAATCATCTTCCAATGGATTCTTAGCACGTATTCTTTTGGGAACCTTTTATTTGTTTACTACTGACGTTATGCCATTTTCGAAAGTAATCAGAGAGACAACATTTGAAATATGAAAAGTTGTATCAAAATAAGAAGTCGTAATATTAATAAATAGGAACAGATGTTAGATTGAAATCAAAATCCATCTAATAACTAAATAAATGAAAAAAATCAAAACCTAATGACAGCAGCTGAAGAATAGAAATGGCGCTGGATTTTAACAAATATTTGAATTTATGCCGAATGACATGACTTAATAACTTGATTTTGTTTGGATTCGTAATTTGTTACCGTTGTTTTGCCACCTTTTATGTTTTTTCGAAATATTTGCATGTCATTTTTGATTCTGATATGATATATGCCAATTAATTTTTATTGTTGCTTTTATGTTTATCGTTGTTTTACAATATTAGTAGTTTTTCATTGATAAATATTTAATACTTATAAAAGCATATAGATTTCCTTCAGTTGATTGCAGTTCCACCCCACATCAAAATATCATTTAACGTGTCTCAGTATTCTGTTGGGTCCGACATTTCAAACAACTGATGGTACTGAAACGAACGTGATGACACAACGCCGTGCCTAAGCAGTACGTAATCATTATTAAATTTCTGGACGACCTTCACATCTCCTATTTACTTGTAATTTACACATCTGACATTTCATCAATAATATAAAATAGTCATACTTTGAATGACGGGCAAGTTACAAGAATTTACTTTGCTTGGATCGCCGGATATTTAATTGAAACTAGCTAACCGCCACTGCTTGGCACGGGTAGCATATTACCCGATTTACACAATCGTCTTAATAAACAAAGACCGAATAAGAGGAATAAATAGTGTGGAAGCCAAATTTGGTATAGGTGTGGGGGAAAGTGGTTTGAGCAACTTACCCAAAATTATTCTTGGAGGTAGGAGTGGTGCTTCGTGGAGAAGTCTCCAAAGGTCCTTTTTGCGTTTAAAAAAAAATCGAAAACTTATGCATCTAACAAAAAAATGTTTATGTTTACATCGGTCAAATTGGAAGGACATAAAACCGACATAAAAAATATGGAAACGGTTACCAGAATGGAAAAATGAACTGAACTTACCCACTCATCTCCTTCCAGAGGGACATGAGTTAAATCATGAATTCAAAATCCTTCATTTTCGGTAGAAAAATTTGAAACCTAACTTTCTGGAAGATATAGTAAATGATACATTCAAAAATTCACAATATCAAAAACGACCAAATTAATATGAATAAATCACGTCTGCCAAATTTCTTTGATCATACATTATCACTCCTAGAATATTTACTATGTAATAGTAATTACTTTTTGACACGCTATTACTACGACGCAGTCTACTGAAAATCAGCTCTCTATGATGACTTACACCGTAATAGGATAACCCAACTCCCGACGTCCCACAAATGGCGAGCTTACGACTCCAACTGACCTCCCTCTAAATTTAGATCAGGAGCGATAGCTTCTCATCTCTCCAACTCCTGATCCAATAACTGAACCTAAAAAAAAAGGTTCAGTGGTGCAGCCAGAAAACGACTGAGTCGTCTCCCCAAAAGCGGGATACCTTATGAAACCGCCTTGCACCAAATTCTTGAGCGGCGTACGCAGAATCTGTCCCAGGTGGAACAAACCCCCCATGAGCAGGTTAGCAAAGGTTTGCGCTCAAGTGATGATTCACCAAATGCAGAGACGAAAAAATCGTGCACGGTTGAATCTAAAGGTGCGTATTCACCAAAAAAGCGAGCACGAGCGAGCATGAGCGAGCATTCGTGTATGTTTGCTCGTGTTCGCTCATTATTGATTATTGATGCAGAATACTCGTTCACTCTTGTTCGCTATTGTTCGCTCGTGTTCGCTTTTTTGGTGAATACGCACCTTAACGCATCGTCAAGTGTAGCTGACGTGCAAAAACCCTAAATATGGAAGGTTGTCGCGGTTATCAAAGTGGGAATCTTGCACCCCTTGACTATCGTACTACCTCATTAACGATGAAACAACAGAGCATATACTTTGTGTCTGCCCCGCTGGGGACCGAATCAGGTTTTTAGAGTTCGGCAGAGCTGTACTCTTACTATCTGACCTGAAAGACCACTCACCATACAAACTAATCGGCTTCGTTAAGAAGATGGGTTTATTTGGTCGAGTGTGAATAGGTGTGAGACACAATAAACCCTTGCAGGTTGCGGTGGAGGGTCGAATAGACCCACTCACTTTGGACCTAACCTAACCCAACCCACAAATCCACAGTGTCATAGACACGGGGAGCTTCACGTCTTTCGCTCCTGAGAGAGAGGAAGGCTCTTAGCGCCAAAATGCAACGAATCCAATGGAGCTTTCAGACGAAGAGCGGGAGCCGTCACATCTGGGGAGATGAGAGCTCTCACGCCAGGAACTAAAAGGGCTCCCGATGTGAATGGGCGGTAGGTAAGAGTGATAAACGCTTCCGTATAGGAGCAAGAGACGTGCATCTCCCCGTGTGAAAGAGTTCTCACCGTGTTAAGTGGAAACCATGCTTCATCATTTCTTCTCTTTGTATGCAGTATATTGCCTATGTGCGAAGATATGTCAGACGTGTCAGGTGTGCGGATATTTTTGATAGTTACAGCGATGTCATGAACAAACGAGCTGAGCAGAAGAGAGTTCACCAAGACTTCAATTAAACACGATCAACTCAGTTCAGCAAGAATATTTTAAATGGAAGGAATGAAACGAAATATATTGTCTTCCTTACCAAAAAAATGTTACGGGGCAAGGATGGAAACCTTCACTACTGCGGAAGATGCAGATGTCTACATTGTAAGATGTGTGTTGAAGAAATAACTTCTGCATCCAGACTTAGCTCCCATTGGAGAGTTGGGGTCTTGATAGTCGTCTTTGTTGGCTCCATCAGACTGCCACAACATCTTGATGAAGCCAGGCCACCAAATAGTTCTCTGTTCGCAGCACTGAATAGCTTCCTTTGATGGGAACAATGAAGGCGGAATAGTTGAGAAAGTGTTTTTAAAATGTCTCATACAAATAGAAGACGCCAATAAAAGTGAAATGATACATACTATTTCAAGTAGATATGTTGTGTTTTCAAGAACTCACCTGAACATTCCAAAGACATACAGTAAAAAGTTTGAGGAATCGTGGCTTTCGTAAAACAGAAAATTGAATTTTAAGCTTAAAATCTGTATATGAACGTTCAGTGCGGGATGAATGTAATGTTGAATGCAGCCAAACATGTGCTCAAAATGTATTGGTTTCAAATATGAAGCTATTGAAAAACGTCAAACTGTTGTGGAATCAAGACGCATTCAGATTTTGCGCTTTGAACATTTAACTGCTATTAAAAGGTATTGTCAACAGAACAGTAATATGATATATTCACAAGAAACTTGATTTGATAACTATGACACTATAAGAAAAATGTTGGATTACTGTTTAACGTAAAAATTTGAAAATTATAATTAACAAATGAGCACAGATTAGCACCTCCAATGTATGAGTCCTGAACCAGCTGTTGGGATATTGAAATCATCAACTGGTGGAGGGAACAAGATTATGGGAATGGGAGGCAAAATAGAGATGTTGAAATTTATTTTTCTCAAGGAATCTTGTTGGAATGGAAACGGGTTCCATTCATTATCTTGTTACAAGTGGTAATTTTATGAAAAATTTCTAAGTAACGCCAAAATTAAGATAACACAATTTGGCAATATGGTACTGGAAAACAACATATTTTCAAATTCATCAATAATAAACACACGATTGAATTTACAAAAGAAGTAGAAGAACCCAACCAATTATAATTTCTTGATTTGGGTGATATACATTAATTTTAATTGAAAAGTTGCATGATCATGGTAAAGTGTGTATATTTGTGAAATATCTGGCTGGGTTGTGAAATTCCAGTGAGTCTCCTGTTCTGCATTTTTCATTGGATATTGGGTAAAGTCTGATCTTGAAGGAGTTAGTCATTTTAAAGATTCGTAGAATTTTCTAAATTAGTGGGAATGTATGCATCATCCAATTACATCATAATCTCATGGTCCACTAGTTTTGTTTGGTTGTTCATTCACCGTTATAGTTTAAAAATAGCGTGTGCGTGTTCTTGAACTAGAAACTTTAAATCACCTAATTTATCGTTACAAATGAGCTATTGTCGTCTAACGAATGCAAAAAGAATAACCGCTAATTACCATGTCAGTTATTATTAATTATTGCGGTTGTTTTTTCTTGTGCAGTGACAGCTATTAAAACAGTTGCTGAGTTTATAAAAAATAAAAATTTGAAATATCGGAAAATGCGTTTTGACACAGCCTGCTCTAGTTACAATATATGGTGAGAGAGAAACGGCAACACTGTCCATCATAGTCTCTTTTAAAAGTAATATCAACAAGAAATTGAATATCAACAAGAAATTAATATTTTCAGCTAACGGACAAAAAACAAGTTTGATAAAATTCGCGAATAAGCTGACTGTTGAGTTTTTTTATCACAGAAATTATGAATTGTGAATCTGAAACGGATTACCTACACGTTTCGTTTCAAATTTGAGACCTGAAGAGCTGCGTTAAAAACAAAACTTATCAAGAGTTTTTCATGTCGAAGAAATGATTATTTTGCACATTATTTCTTGAATCTGATGATGAATCTGATTTTTTGTGATTTCGTCGAAAACACTCGAATAACCTTGGAACCTTCTATCTCTGCCCTTGACAATGTAGGACCACCGATTTACTGCTCTGCAATGTAAGCGATTGTCTCAGCATGGCTTCCTAATGAAATTGACTGTGGCTCTGTCGATAGGAATTCTCAGGAGACATGCGTGCTGAATCATTAAAATGCCTTGCTATTTCCGTACGTAGCATATTTTATATTATGAGTAAATCAGTAAAACCAGTTTCATACGACTCGCCAGGATGTTTGAATTCTTTATTTTTGTTACAGCAAGATCACGGGTCTCCAATGATCTTCAGAGAATTGAGCATATTGTACAATGCATGTATTTATGTTATGTAGGTGGCATAATGCATTCCTGAGATAAACCAAGAACACGTTGAGATGCAACTGAACATATACGGGGTTAACTCTGAATGATACATGAAACAATCATCCAGTGTATTATGTTTGTAGATACAAAAATAATTCTTCAAATTTTCAATTGCTTATTGTTGACAATGTTGTTTTGGAAAGGATAAAACAAACAAACATAACATGTAATACACAGAAAAAGAAGATTTTTCTTGACAGTTCACAACTTTTCATTCAACTTGTTTTTTACGTATGGTATATTCGTTTGTATGCCTTACAACTGAATTTTGAAACACAGCCTCAACCAATTGTGCTGAAATTTTGCATACACGTTTAGTTTGGATGACAATGCATGATTAGCTAAGTGAGACAATTTTACATACAATATGGTGGACCGTCCAAGATGGCGAACTGTTTTTTATGCACCTCATGATATCGATTTTCTTGAGAAAAATTGAAAAATAACATGACATCAATCTAAATCAAATATGGTGGAGTGCCTACGTTAGGTTAGGTCAAAAGTGAGTAGGTCTATTCGACCTTCCACCGCCACCCGCAAGGGTTTATTGTGGCTCACACCTATTCACACTCGACCATATAAACCCAGCTTCTTAACGAAGCCGATGAGTTTATATGATGAGTGATCTTTCAGGGCGAATGGTAAGAATGCGGCTCTGCCCAACTCTGAAAACCTGATTAGGTCCCCAGCGGGGCAGGTACAAAGTATGTGCTCTGCTGTTTCATCATTTTTCAAACAAAGGCGACACACACACTGTCTTCATACAGTTCGAGTCTCTGCATAGGATGATTCAGACGACAGTGGCCTGTGAGAAAGCCTATTAGACATCGTATTTCATCCCTACTGTAGTGTCACAACTGTTTGGTATCAAGCTTCGAAGGGTGAATGAAGAACTTGGAGATCCTGGAAAATTTTGCCAAAAGTCCATACATCTTCTTGCCATCCAGGTGTTCAATGATTGTTTGGCAATGTCCAATGAAGCTGCTTGCAGCACCCTCGTTTGCAATGGAATCAACAGCGTTATTGCCTTCCAGGCCAGTATGGCCAGTAATCCAGACCAGAGACAATCTGTTAAGTCTTCCTACAGGGAAGAGTATAGTTTTTGGCAATTTGCTACCAATTTAGACGTTGCTCGGTTAGGAGCCAAGAACTTCTAACGCCGCTTGACGGCCTGATAATATTTTTATTTACTGTATGAGGTTGGATTCTGTCAATCTCTCCGCACACAATTCAATAGCACATATTTCTGCTTGAAATACAGTTGCATAGGTACCTAGACATGTTGATATTTGTGTCCTGGGTCTGCGACTGAAAATACCTGCACAAGAACCAGATGGTGTTTTTGATCCATCTGTAAACCAACAACTATCTGCTCTCAACATTCCTAAGACGGCGGGCTAGTTTTTTCAGCACTCTCTCAATATGGGTATCAAATGAAACGTAATGACGCTCCTATATACCGGAATCCTTTGCAAATGACGGTAGTTTCAAAATCATCGATATATAAATTCAAGAATGAGAAAAAATATTTTGTTATGAAATCACCAAAACCGTCTGTAGGTTAATGAAAACCACTAAAATAGGCAGAAATTAATTGTAGGGAACTTTGAAAAAAATAAATTTCAGACGGGAAAAACAAAATAGAAAATCGTTCCTAATCGGAAATGGCGAAATAAATTTCTAGAGGAGACATTACCTAAGGCAGATAAGAGAATACAAAGATTTATTATCTCGGCGAAACTTGACTTAAAGAAGGACACCGTTGGAAAGATGTGGCGAGACAAAACATTACAATTCATGGCAAGCATTTTTTAAAGGCTGTTTCAAGTATTTTTGATTAAATACCCAAACGCATACCACTGCCTATGTAAATCGACTCAAAAGTTCATAAAATGTTTTGTTTTCGATAAAAAAAATATCGTGGCCTGGTGAGAAATTATAAACTTGCTTATAACAGATGTGGCAAATCATAACGAAATCACAAAATTTTGTTTTAGCACTCTGTTAGCGTTTTGCATTTATATGAGCATTTATTACTTTTACTATTAGAAATATGGGATAGCGTTTGCGATGGAGCTGGCCGATACTCTTGTTTAAAAATCTGTTTAAATTCTGATTTTCCATTAATCAGCTACTACTACTCTAGTACTCCTGCTAGGCAGGCACACCTGAAGAAGGTATTGTATAGTGAAAAAATTGTTTCGAAAAGCTTGAATTTAACTCTATTGTATTAAAAACTGTTTCCAATTCCACGAAAAATATTGATGTAGAATCTGCATTGAAAAATCTGCAATGAGTGGAATAGAAAGAGAAAACAGTCATTCAATAATTAGATGATTCTGCAAATATCAACATGTACTAACACTACAATAACTTATTACAATTCTTCTAGAGAATAGTGTTCGTCCAAAAATTATCTAACGGCAGGCATCATTATTATATCGAAAATATTTATGGCGAATCCATTTATTGGATATTACATTTCACAACTATGAAAAAGGTCACCTTGAAAATTATAATTTTTTTATTAATAAGTAATTATTAGTAGTTTCGGGATGCTAAACATAATACACAAAAAAAAATCGATTTACATTTTTAACTTTCAATAAAAATATTTCGACCCCTGCTTGCTAAAGAAGTTTCATTAAAAAGTGTGGTGTATGTATTCCCTTATAGTACTGATTCTCTGTAAGATTTGCGTCATTGAATGATTGACGTAATATAATATAGCCACAACGTTTCTACTAATTGGAACAACGTCTGTTCTATTGTATGTAGATAGGAGGACATTTCCTGCATTAACTTTAATGAATTGTTGCTCAGAGATATATTTTTATTTTAGAAGTCATAACATTTAAAATGTAGATTTGTTTGGAAAGCATTCGTTCGGAAAAATAACATTGTTTTTCTGCAACTGATATTTCAACTTTCAATGGGAAATTTTAGATAATGACTATTTTGGAATAAGAAGTATGAAAATGCCTTCATGTAATACTACTTACATTATTGGTCTTCTATGAAACGTATTTAGTTGAATGTTCCGTTTCATTAACAATTCGAGGTTTTTTAACAAATTCTTTGAACTTGATGGAGAATACAAGTATTTTCATTTCTATTTTCAACTATCTGAACTCTGGAGTTGACTGCATTGATTATAACTTTGATGGATTTATTCAAATTTGTTTGTTTGTAGGACGTTGCTTTCCACAGTGAAAACATATGTTCAAGGATAGAAAATAAATAGGGGAAATTAATCTATAGTTATTATTGATACATGGCATGATTCACTTTGGACACATACATATATGCAATCGCGTTTGGTATATCTAATCTACCCTTCATACCCCAATTTACATTGGATTGATAAGTCAAAACAGAACAATGTTAAAATAATAAAACAATAAAAACATTTTCAAACCAAGCAACACTGACAGTCCGAAATCAATTCTGAAATACTATAAAATGCCCTCGATAACAGATAACATTTCAATTTTGTTTTGAATCTGAACAGGTTTGGCTGATTCTGTACGTCATCATGTAGCATGTTAAAAAAGTTTGCCGCAGCATATTTTGGGGGATTTTTTATGAGTCAAGTAGTTGACATTTCTGAATTGGTTTCTTTGACGAGTTGGGTAGTGCTGGTGGACATCAGCATTTTGAATAAAATGATTTTTATGAATTTAGGCAAATATTAATAATTTATACAAATAGATACTCGTGAATGTCAATATTCTCTTTTCTTTGAAAACATCTCTGCAAGATTCTCGAAATATCAATCGTATGATTCTTTTCTGTGCTATGAAGACTCTGCTGCTGCCAATAGCGAAATCATTAGCTATAATATTATGACTAATAGAAGAATATATAACACATACTGTGTGATTCAGCCGAGCGTGGCCAACGAAAGTTATATTTTTTTAAAATAGAACACCCAGTGTATAAATACGTCATTCGGATTCCATATTTTTTAGCTCTCTAAGGATTTATTGCCTTTTTTTTTCCTCATGTTTTTCATAACATCCGATACAACAACTTCTAGGCAAAATTTGGGTTGTCTATGAATTGATTGCTTTCTATGATCCCGTTCCTCATATCCCGTTCCTCGCATAAAACATCACGAGCTGTCTTGGGGTCATGGTCTCCGTTATACAGCCTTATTTTTTGTTTTTCCATGAATAACCCTGTAATTATTCTGAGCCGATCCCTGCTTTTTGAAGCTATTCCTCTAGTTCTCTTCTCAGACAATCCCTCTATAAAGGTGTTCCCGTTTGCGTGCCTATTTTCACAGTACTCTTTATGTTTCTTATTGAATTATTAGTACTGTATCATAGATTTTGGTACAAACACAACTGATTCACGGTCGGTCGGTAGCCAAGCGGTTCGGCGTGGGTGCTTTGTTCACTCACTGGAATTGACTGCCGTGTTGGTCGGTGGTTCAAGCCCTAGTCTGAACGATCGATCTTCACTTGCTATCGTCCTACCCGTGTTAGGAATCACACGTTAAAAGGTAAGACCTCGTTAATCCTTAGCTCGCACAAGTGTCGACTTATGAGGGTTGTCGTTCGTAGGGGTGCGACAGCTGGTTAACGGAAAAACGGATTTTTAACAGATTTTTTTTTAACTTACGTCTTCAGGAGATGAAGTAAACTTAGTTTCATCTCATGAAGGCGCCAACTTGGTTGTTGAAGACGTGCTTGTTATGGATTCACGTAATTTCTTTAGTCTAATTCTGAATAGTAGTTTATCTCCTAATGTTTCCAGCTTTGTTGGATTCCAAAATCTTTTAAAAAAATATCGAAGCATTCTCATGAAATTTTTGCACCAGTATATTTTGGTGAATGTGTTTCGTTCAGTTTTCTTTTGAATATATCTTCAGAATTCAGTGACTATCAAAAATATATTGGCCAAGATGTGGGTTAAGAGAACCAAAAGGTTGGCATCGTGTTTGAGAGTTTATGGAGCTCAAAATTTTTCACGTTCAACAGTTTAGTAAATAGGTTAGTTAGGTGTGAAATAAAGGCGATTGCATCAGTCATAATTCAAAACAATATTTCTTTGAAGGTGGTTGACAATGTTTCGTGGTGTATTTCATCAGTTCGGACTTCCATTGTCTAATATAATATAAATTGATTTGAAATCCCTGAAAGAATCTAGAAAAAGCTATCCGAAGATGGGGACCTGAAATATAGAACAAAGTTACCGATATGAGTAATCATGGAATTACTAGGATGCTGTACGAAATTGAAGGACTCATTCTTTACACAAGATGAGGTACTGCCAATAGGATCGCCACTTTCACCGTGTATAGACAATATATATATGGAGTGGTTTGAAACTCTGGCCATTGAAGAAGCCCACAAGAAGCCCCGAGTCTAGTTGAGATACGTAAATGACACCTTCATAATATGGAACCATGGGAATGCAGAACTAGACTACGTAACAACATAAGTCCTTCCATCACTTTCACAATTGAGAAGGAAGTCCACAACGAATTGCCTTTCTCAGACCTATTGGTGAAGAGGACCGACACTAAATGGAAAACATCTGTATATCGAAAACCCACTCACACAGGACAGTATCTGAACCAGAAATCCAACCACCATCAATCGACTAAGAGAGGAATCATCAAGACTCTACTAGACCGTGCTTTCGGGCTCTGTAATACAAAGGAAGGCCTCGAAAAGGAACTAGGCATCATCAAAAATGACCTTCAACGGAATGGTTACTCCAGAGTGATGATAGGACAGGCTTTAGCTAGAAGACAGCAAGTGCTCCACAAGGAAGAGGAGCCGCCACAACCAGTACTTGTACTTCCCTACATCAGAGGATTATTAGAAAGGATAAGTAGGTTTGGGTCCAATTATAACATCAGGACCTGCTTCAGATCTGGGAACACTATAATACGTAGCAGCCTCACGAAAACCAGGCCACCAAACACGGACTGCGATTCCAAGAATTGCATTTACCGGATACCCTGCGAGGTTTAGGAGAAAATTCAAAGAAGCAGTGTATATGTTGTCCAACAACGCATTTAGTCAAGCTAACGTAGAGGTACATAACATATGAAAACCTCTAATCAAGCGGAAAACGACCAACTCCCGCCAAACGGTCATCTCCCGCTAAAATCAATGAAGCGGAGAGAGGGAAGAGGGGATAGGTGAAAGCACTTGAATGACCTAAACATAGTCAGATCTCGGGTTAATAAGTCCAGTTATCACCCGAAAACGATTGTGGATACTAACAATCGAAACGTCGTGACGTAACTTGGTTTGGAATCTTTTAATTTTTGATTCTTTCAGGGATTTCAAATCAATTTATATTATATTAGACAATGGAAGTCCGAACTGATGAAATTCAAAACAATATTGTTTAACGAATACTCCAAGTCTGTCAGAAAACATTCATAATCCAAGAATGCTTGCGTAGATTGCGTTACTAATCGAAAAAGTTTATTTGCTGAATTGACCTAAACGTGCCCACGTGTTGTATTATGAATAATGCAGTGACTAGTAATCTTATTCATGGTAACTAATAGAAGTCAAGTAGGTAACGTATAGACACCGATTATAACTTAAATCATAAACAATTTGCAAAGAGGAAATTGGAAGAAATCTTCAATTTGAAAGTTATTTCTTGGATCTGGAAATCTTTATTTATTGGTTATTGTTTCAAAGGTTTTTCATCAATGAGATATTTATTAGAATAAATTTATTGACTCTGGTTCTCTTCAAGAAAAAAAAATTAGTATTTGTTCAACTTCCACAACAATTTTTTCCACATCGTAGTGTGGTGCATAAAAAATGTATTGATTTCTCAACAGAGAGGTTATTCCAAGGGAGCAAATTTCTGGATGTACCCCAAATTCATGACTTTCTTCGAAACCACTGTACAACTTACTACCAACACAAAATAGAAACATACTGAACATATGAAACTGTTTTGAAAATGTTTTTCTAACTACTCGTATATGCGATAATATGCTATAAATCTATGAAATGGACTAAAAAATATTTACTATATCACCTAATCAAGTTTATCAAAACTAAACTAAAGAACAACTACTTATCCAAAAATCTGATATCATTTCAGTTCTTTATACAGGGTGTTCATTAAACATACTACTCTAAGAATATTTTGTCCTTTGATGATTTTTGATAGGGCGCTGTTTCGAAGATACGGAGCGAAAAAGAATTTCGTCAATAACAATTTTGGTAATTTCAAAATTATTAACGTAGCCGAAATAAAAGTGCAGCGCACTACACTGGACCTACCGAGTAATAAAAAAATCTAACAATTCCGTTGGTACCTATCAACAACATTCCGATTACTACAAACGGCTGCAGACATTCAATTTGAATAGTATGTCTCGTAAGTGATCCTGGTGTTTTTGAAAGAGTTCGGGAGTCGATGAGGAGAAGATTGGATTCTTGCATTCGAGCGTATTATCAGAAATACTTAGAGCATATACGTCTAGTTGATTAATACTATCTTCAAATTTCGTTTAAAAGGAAGCCAGCCTTTAGTGCCTTCTAAATGGATTGCCGGCTAGGAATCTTGTTTATGTTATCTGTTATAGTTGAATTTTATGAGGAAGACTAAAATCTAAGCAGCCACAGTGCTGGTACTTTCTAGTGTACTCCCGTATGAGTTGAATGTCTTTCGAAATATGTATTTGCTTGAAACTTGCGGACTTTTCCACCACTGATCTATGAACTATTTATATCAAATTTAGAAAATGTTCATTTATTATTCAGTTCTAAAAGTAATCATCTAACGGGTTGAGTATAACTGAGAGTACATACGAGTATAATAGACCTACGACGAAGTATTATTGATAACCTATCAGCAAGTTATAGTTCAACCGCTATAAAGAGTAATTACAAACACTAACCATCAAAACGTATATCTTAGTCGTTTATGAAGATAATCAATAACCACCAACTATGTTGTTGGTCTGTAGTTTTCGCCAAGATTGTCTTATGAGAAATCAATTTCTCATCACTTTGTCATTTCACTCATGACGCATAAATCGAAATGATCTCATAGGAAACCTGATAAGATTGTGCTCGCTTTGCAAATAAAACAACAATTTTTGTATGGAAATCAATATACTTTCTTGATCTTGATATCATTGTTTTTATTGGAGTACTAAACATTCTACTGTTTGGTATTTGACATGCTTTTTTTTAATTTCGCACAGTTAAATCAAGTAAGTCTAAAATAACCAAATATTACAAGAAATCATCTCTTTTTTTCATTTTTTCACTGAATGTCAAACTAAGTTCGTTTTTTATAATAAAGGGAAAATATTTTTTAAAAGAAGTTACGTGCAGCAGATGATACTTTTCTGGTCGGATAATATTGTGAAAAAGTACTTTTTGATGAATGTATTGATTGTTTCTCACAATGTATGGTGCTAAAACTGCTAAAAACTTTAACTGCGTTACAAACGATTCATAGCATTTGCTTCGAAGAACAAGGAAATGCAACTCAATTCATTACCTCTGATAGAGAATGCAGCAAAACGACGTACCTAACAAAAGTGTTCAATTGCAAGTTCAACAATGAAAAAACTGTAATATCTTCTGAAGAATGGGATTGAAAGAAATATAACTACTTGAGAACAAAATGACGCAATCTGCAGCACCTATGAACGTTTTGAAAATCATATGTTGTTCTTGCAAAAAGGCGGTTGCAGATTGGAGGATCAACGGTGATAAAATTTTAATTTCCTTTTTGTTTATGTATGTCAATAGACAAGTAAATTTAAGAATTCAATGTATTATTTGTAATTTTGGTGTTAGTTTTTGTCTATTTTCCCATACAAGTGTCGATGAATAATTTTCAATTTCATCAAACTAAATTTTGTGGTGAATTCCTACTATAAAATTCAGTTTCCTTTATCTATCGTATTCCACTATCACATAAAAAACGTATGAGTAATTATTCAAATAATTTGTTGTACATCACTACATAGCGTTTGTCGCTGTGTGTCCTTATGCATGCTTAGATTTTCAGTACTACCCAACGGATTTTGATGCGGGTTTGTTTAATATATAGAATAATTCAAGAGTAAGGTTTTTATGTATATAACATCTATAATATAGTAGATAAACACTGATAATTTTAGACGTTTCTAATGTGATGTCATAAATAAAAACATTTTTACTGCGCTTACATTGCAATCGCTGACCGAACCTACGAGATAGATCAAAATAATGCACTACAGTATTGTTGTACACTCTAAAAAGGTCTTGAGAAAAGTCCGCGATGGTATATGTCTATCTCTTAGGAATACCCACAATAACCATTTTTCATCCTTTACTTTTTTACGAAGCAATTTTAAGCAATACACATTATTCCTTATCCAATTGAATACCTTAAATACATTGTGCATTTAATATAGATCAATATGGTCCTTTACGGCATGTAATTTAAATCAATATTTGCGAAGATATTACAGATTTAAAAGGCAGGAACATAGCGGTTGCGGCGGTACCGGCCAGGGGACCGGCGGCGAATGCCTATAAATAGCGCGTTGAAGGCCACGCTTCGCCCTATAGCATTTTATGATTAGCAGCGATCGCACGAGTTTATATGTATATTTAGTGTCAGCATTGCCCCGTGCGAAGATGGGGCGGGACGCTAGTTTATAATAAGAACAAAATCTACATAAATATCATACATATGGTTTAAGCACTAGATAAATAATTCTTTTCCCGCTCTGAACGGTTTCTGCTTTCAAATAATATAAGAAACAAAAAACATCATTATTTATGACTTGTACATAACAAAATTGAGCATTCACAGCCGGGATACTCGCCATGCTACGGTTCTGAGGGTCCCTTCACAAGTGACCATTTCAAAAAATATCCATTGTGTAAGGCCAACAGACTGGCACTGTCTATGAAAAGGTCGAATTCTGAAACTGTGTTCAGTAATGAAGTTGAAAAATTTTTACTGGATGTTGTTACTACAGCCATAAGGAATATTTAGAGTTTAGAGGATAATTTCACAAATGAATAATAACATTTTTTAATCGCTGTAATGTTTTAAGTATTGTTTTTTGTTTCACTTTCATTGTTAGGTCTGGTGATTTTATCTGATTTTATGTGTGACGTCCACAAGCAAAATTGACACATTTTTAATTATTATTTCATATGTTTATACGTAAGTTGGCGAATGTATATATCTGTGTATATGCAAATAATAATATTAATTTCAGTTTAAATTTTTAATATCTTATTAAGTGACGTACTGTAAAACCTGTTATTTTATTTAATTGATCATCTTTGACCTACCATATTTATAAACGTATAGCAAACTTTCTTGAGGACTTCGAGAGATTGCTTGTTTTGCACATTCATTGACGCGACTAGCAAGTCCAAAACGCTTGAATGGTTGGCGAAATCAGACAAAGATGAATCATACAATTATAAAACAGAACGGAAACGCCCATCCTTCGACTACTATCGATTGTTTTTATCAAAGTGACGTTTATCTTGAGTTTCCATCATCAATAGAATCAAATATTTTTTTATTGCTATTAACCAATTTTGAAATATCGAATACTTACACTTGTGACGTAAACAAATCACATTCAGGCATGTCGTTTATTTGCATATACAGGGAGTCCACCGAGATTTCGTATCAAATGTTCAGTGAATCCCCGTATCTGTAGAGTCAATGAATACGTAAAACAAAAAATTTTCGTAAGTTCCCAGAAATGACTCAGATTTTGATGATTTTTTATCAAATTTCTATATTTTCATATTTGAAATCAGAAAACGTTTGAATCAAGGTAAGAATTATTTATATTGCTGAAGCAATATGTATTCTATTCATGTAGAAAAAAGTTTTCATGGAATAGATACTGATTGAAAATGAAAAAAAACATTTTTATGTTGATGTTTTCATGTGACTATTAAAAATGGTTTGAAATTATATGTCTTTTTCGAGGTAGTTTTATCTACCAAGGTCTGAAAAAATATTTTGATGGATGAATTTATACCGGTATAAACAGGGGAAACTTAACATTTCGGTTTGGTGCGTATCGACTGGCCTGTGTTAAGAATCGCACATTGAAACGTAAGATTACGTTAATCTTTATCTCGCACATAAGTCCGGACCCAATTCAGACTGAGTCAAAGTTATTGGTTGTCATTCGTCAATCGGTTTGTAAATAAAAAAGTTATGTCAATTTAAAGAAAAAAAACACCTCAAATAGTTGTGTGAAAAAATACTATAAAAATACTGTTTACAGTTCGTAAAACGATTCTCTTATCAATNATGTGAGTAATGCAAACTTGCTTTATTGATTTTAATTATCTCTGGCATGAGCTGAACTACTTCCGGTTAATGTGGAAAGTAGTTGGTACTGTCGCAGCCAGAGGAAATCTTAAATTGACGTTATGACTCGCTCCAAGAGTACATTGTTGACACACGAGAAATATTATAGTTTCATCAACGACTTAACCAATTATTCCAGCACCGACTTTTGTTTTTAGATCATTCAGTAGTGTTTTATTTTGAAAATAAAGCTATTACTGTTAGTGCCATGCGTAATACACTTTGACTAAAACGCAAAACAATAAATTTGACCAATACTCGTATTCACACAAGCAACTTGAACAAAGCAGGATTAAATGCTGGGTAGTGTTACATGTGTTTTACGATCTGTTCTCAATTTTAAAATCGCCATAAACCAGTAACAACCTTTCAATGCTAACATGTTATTGAGAATGAATGCTGTGGCTGATTAAAAATATTTTTAGGGGAAAACTATTATACTCAAGTTCCAATCTCTTTTTTGTTACTATTTTCACTTTAGATAAAATTATGAGATGGACTAGGTACATGTTACATTTTTTATCTAGTATTCTGTAGACCTAATCTGCCTTTTTGTAGCACCCAATCATTTGATATTATGATATTTCTTGAACGATCATACAGAGAAAAGTCTAAAAATTTATAATATGGCCATTATTTTACCAGCAATTAACTGCAACAAACTGACAGGAAAAAAACCTAGAGATAATGAGGAACTAAATGAATTAGTTTGAATGAGAAATTATTAAGTAACTAAAAATAAACTACAAGCTTGAACGTAAAAGTAAAAAGAAATGGAATAATTTTATTTTGAAGAATGTAATAATAATAGAGATTATGTACTGAAAACGGAATAATAGTTGAGCCGGTGCCAGGTACCAGTCATCAAAATTTATTCTTAGTCATCTTCTGATGATGCTTACTTGGTTAGCGCGTCAAAACAGTATTTTTTTTTCCTGGTGTGAGAATTTTTGTTTTCAATAGTGCTACATAATCAACAAATTACTTAATTATTTCACTGCTTCGCTTTACCTAACTGGTTAACTGACAATGGCACTTGGCACCTTTTAATTTGAGGTCGGTTACATAGTTAGATCGACGCAGATGTAATATATTTCCACATTCAGCAATTCTCCTAGTAGCATCTAATAACATGATAAGGGATATAATGATCCTGTGGTAAACGGGCAGGGCTCTTTTTATCCTATCTGCTAAAATATATTTTCTGATTGTGATTCTTGTTGCAGGATATGGAGATAATCCCAGAAGCAACTATGTTGCATCCCAAGAAACAAGTGCTATAAAAATTCATAATCATAAACCGGAATTCAGAGATTGTCAAACATACAAGCCGTATGTTAAAGAGGAACAGCAGGCTGGGACAAGAGTAACACAGGTACAAATACTAATGTAAAAGTTTGGTTTTTTATTTTCTACTCGAACTTGAGGTTATCTTGCACGGTGTGCATGGCAGTTGATCTTTGAGTACATTATAAAATGTTCCTCTATTTTGAGATTCTAACTGTTGGAAGTCCTAACAACGTCACAAATCTCCAATATTATTTTGTTGAAAACGAGTACACCTGAATTGTATTTCAGTTTTCTTGTATTTTATAATGTATTAACTAACTTCCAAATGAAACAAGAGTATGCATGAATATTGCTGGAGTTTCATCCCAACACCAAACCGTTATTTTCCACATCTCGACACGTGTTTCAATCACCAAGTTATCATCTTGGTGATAACGGTTTGGTGGGATAGAAATCCAGTAATACTCATTACTACACCCCAAACAGTGTATCAGAAGAGTATGCATATCTTTATAATGCAGAGGTTTCAACTCGATTTTGCAGAGGCCATATATCAAATTAAGAATGTTGAGAGGGGCCAGCTTCAAATAAGAGATGGAGATGTTCATTCCTAAGTGATGTTTGTTATTATTTATTTTCATAATGAAAAACATCTGCCCACATAAATAGGTACCTACTTCCAAACATGCACAGAATGCATGCTGCATGCTTTTTTAAAGTAAAATACTTATAAATGTAGTTTGCACATTTCAAAACTTACACAGAGGAATCGAGGGAAGTCGAAAAGCTCTAAAAAAAACATGATTCTTCTTTCTGTGACATATTGCGGTCGCCGTCCGTATATTTGACACGACTGATATAATGAATCTAACAAGTCACATATATGAGGGTTACTAAATTTACTCAAAAGTGTTATCTCTTGTTGTTGGTAATTTTTTGAATAAATAGGAATGAATTTTCGATATCTAAAATGTATGGTAAATTAGGGCGACGACATATTCCCTCGCAAAGACGCCATCTGTGGGACCGACAGAGAACTCATACTAGAAAGCTTTCTATTCAACCGTCCACATTTTCAATGAAAAATCATTTGAAGAGTCTGATTTGTTAGGGGAAAATTTCAAGTTTTCAATTTTGAATTATAAATTTACCTAAACCTTTCTTCTAATCCTCGAACACCCCTTATTTTATTTTACATGTGATTTTTTTTTAATGTAGGATTGTAGGGAATCATATACAGGATCGCAATACACAACTTATTATATGAAAGGGTTTTCATATAAAATTTTACTTACAGGGTAAACTTTTTTTACTGCACTTCTGAGTTTCGCGTGAAAATACTAGTCTCTAACTCCCCATCAGCACCTTGTTGGAAAACTTTCAAAGACAATTAACTTAAAACTTGCATAAAATATTATGACTATTTCTGCAGAGGCTTTGATATTGTCAGTAATGAAAGTTTCATCGCAGGTAACATTTTTTGGTGAAAACATTTGACAATTACCGATATTGACTTGTTTAAAATTAACCCATTTCTCTATCACCAAGAAATAATTCATTTATGACTTTAATTTTGCTACAGGCTGTTTTGCATTTTGATCAGCAAATATTGTTACATGAACATCATCTGAATATTGTGAAAGGTCATTTATTTAGAAAAGAAATAGTAAATGCTATAGAACTACAGGACTACTTTCTCAATCCACAGGACTACTTTCTTGATCTCTAGAACATTGATATTAACGGCGGATATGGAACTGAATTTCGGGGGAGGTTGTTTCTGAATTTCTGGATCGGGCAATTTTCAAGGGGAATAATTTATATATGAAAGTATGTGTATGTATATATTACAATACTCATGTGAAATTTATTGAATATTCAATACATATTCCCACCAGAACTCTACACGCGTTCCACCAACCAACCAGGAGATGAAGTACATTAATTTGTAACTTTAGAACTGGTGTCAATTTATATCTGACAATTTCACTTTGAGACATTCATCAAAGATTGATTTCGGATAGAAAAGACAAAAAAAAGATAATTAATTTTTCGAAAGAGAAAGATGTTTTATATCTGTTTAAAAAAAAATTCAAGATCTGTTTTCCGTTAACCAGCTGTCGCATCCCTACGAACGATAACCCTCAGAAGTCTTACCTTTTACGTGTGATTCCTAACAAACAAAGGCAATAAGGTTTTATATATTAGATACATCAGATTACTATGAGAGAAATGATAATTTAATTGAAAATGGCCCCTATACCTAATAAATTACAAAGGAACAAATTGTCTGAGATGGTTTCAGAAATGAACACATTCGAGAAGTCAAAATTTGATCATACCGACTTTGATGAGAAGTCTACAGGTTTACAGCAAATCGTTAATTACCTTACTTATAAAATTGCTAAATGGCTAACCAAACAGTTTGAAACTGTCCCAATCTCAAAACTGAGTTCAAGTGTTGTTAATTCACATGAATTCATAGATGTAAAAATGCGAGGAGATATTTTATAATCATTTGATGTATCGTCTTTGTTTCCGAGTATCCCTATATCAAAAACTATTGAATATTTGAGGGATCTTCTGAGGGTCAATAGTCTCAGTGGAGAAGTAATCGCGGATTACAACAAAAATTCGGATGGAACAGAGTTGTTTCCAGTTCAACAACTATTTCTAAAGACAATGCGAAGGCACGGCAATGGAAAATCCATTGCTTTTCTTCATAGCTAATCTGTTCATGAGCATATATTCGTGTATCTGAAACTGTGCCCTGTTAGGTATAAATGAAGACCATTTTCAGAGTTAGAAATTAGTGTACTTCATCTACTGAAGACGCCAACTTCGTAGGTGAAACGTATGTTTAAAAGAGTGTTGCTGTTCTGGTGCTTGGGAATAGTGCTTATTTTGTATTTATTCCACGCCAGAGGTTCCAGTTCTACCTTTAATTTCAGTATTGAATGTGAATGTTGTTCATCACTCACTTGAATAAGAATAGTTATTTGATTCGAGTTTTAAAAACGGAATCAACCATTGGTTTCAGGTAAAGGCTTATGACAATGATCCAAAAGATGCTGGAGGTACAATAACATATCGTATTGTTCACCGTGATGGAGAACGTGTGATGTTCAGTATCAATAATGTTACCGGAGTACTCACCACTATTCAACCATTTGATCGTGATGAACCAATCAGACAAAAAGAGTTGTACGTAACTGTACAGGCGACCGACAATGGTAGACCTCCTCTTGCCGATATATGTACTTTTATAGTTTTCATAACTGATATAAACGACAATGCACCTCAACTTGATAAAGCCGTAAGTTAAACCTTATTTTTTGTGTTTGAGGAGCTCCATTAATCATATATTACAGGACTATGACACTCAAGTTTCTGAGGATCTCAAAGCAGGCAGTGAAGTTATGCGAGTATTCGCGTACGATATTGACGATGGGGACAATTCTAGATTATCCTATAATTTTTCTGAACCGAATAATTTGTTTTCCCGATATTTTCGAATAGATCGCGATACTGGTGTAGTATATTTGAAAGAAGCATTAATTGGTGTAAGTGAAAACAATTTTTGGTTCTTTTCGAGGTATTTTTCAATTCCAATTTTTTAGAAAAAGAATAACAGATTTACCAACGTTGTTTATGTTTCTGACAATGGAGTATTAGATCAGGAAGGACAGAAATTTTCCAAGGCTGATATTTCCATAATTGTTGTCGGCTCTGATAAACAACCTCCCAGGTTTATCAGACCTGAAACTCCAGAAGTTCTCGAAATTCATGAAAATTTTCAAGATTTTTCCAAATATTTAGTTACTGTTGAAGCAGAGTAAGTACTCATAGTGACGTTTTGACTTGTTTGTTGATGATCATTTGATATTTTGATTTTTTTGTTGAAATAGTTTTGTCATGCACCTCTTTTCGTTCATTATAGGTCCAATATAAAGGATAAAGAACTTGTTTACGAACTAGTTAAAGGCAAAACATTTCAGACCAACAAAGAACAAACGTTCTTATTAGTTCCAGATGGTAATGTTGCTCATATTCAGCTTGTTCGTCCATTGGATTATGAAACTGTCACAGAATACACATTGACGGTTCGTGTAAAAAATAAAGATTCTATGGATAGTTCCATAAATATTCCAATTAAAGTTCTTGACGTCAACGATGAGATACCTAATTTCCTTGAATTTCTAAAGGGAAGTGTGGTAGAAAATGACCGACCCGGCGTTCAAGCTATACAGGTTAGAGCCATAGACAAGGATGGAACTTCTGCTAACAATATTGTTAGCTACGAACTGGAGGATAACCAAGATATTTTTGCTATTGACCGATCAACTGGTGTTATTACATCAAAAGTGGAGTTTGATCGTGAAGCAGTTCCTCTTTATCATGTGAAAGTAAAAGCCTTTGACAATTCACCCTCGGCACTTTATAATACAACTGATCCCAACATTGTCTACCAGACATTTCAAATTAGTGTAGAAGATCAAAATGACAATCATCCTCGTTTTACCCACCCCATCTATCAGTTTAGTAACATTACTGAACTTGCTGATAAATTGAGTATCGTCGGAGAAGTTTTGGCCTTAGATAATGATACTGCATCTTTGATATCATACAGCATTACAGCTGGAAACTTGAATGATTCGTTCATGATTGAAAACTCTACCGGGCGAATTAAAGTAAATGCAAAACTGGACTATGAACAGATTGAACAATATAACTTGACCATTAGGGCGTTTGATGGTGCATTTGAAGATTTTGCCACAGTTATTATTTCCTTATTGAATGAAAACGATGAACGTCCTATATTCTATGATTATGAAAAAAGGGTGGAGAAAAAGGAGGAGACCGTCTATCCAGATTGTATCATCAGGCTTTCCGCTTACGATCCAGATATTAAAGATAGAAGTGCAGACCAACACATTTCCTATGAGGTTGCCACTGAACATAAACACTTCCTTGGTGTCACAGCAGATGGTTGTGTGAAATTGACAAAACCTCTTGATAGAGATCCGCCATTTGGGAGTCCCGAAAGACAAGTTTTCATATACGCTCGTGATAATGATGGGGGCACCAATTCTTTATTGAGTGTTGCAGAAATACAGATAGTTCTCATTGATATAAATGATAACGCACCATTTCTAAATGTAACTGAAATTGTCTGGTATGAAAATGAACCTCCAGGTTTGATCGGAAATTTAAGTGCGGATGATTATGACGCACCGGAAAATGGTCCTCCATTTACTTTTCAGTTGTCTGATTCTGCTACAAGTGAAATACAAGAAAAATTTTCTATCAGTGTCAATCAGCTTCATGCAAAAGTTACTTTCGATAGGGAGGAGAAGAAATATTATGACATACCTATTACAATCACTGACAGTGGAAATCCCTCTCTAAGTGGTACGAGTATTTTAAGAGTAATTATAGGAGATAGAAACGATAACGAGGCCCATGATGGTGAAAGCAGTATTTTTGTCTATAAATATGCCAATGGGCCAAACAGAGATATTGAAATTGGAAGAGTTTTTGTTGAGGATTTAGATGATTGGGATTTGAATGACAAAGTTTTTGTTCAACAAGATTTCTTTGATGAATTTTCACTGAATAAATCCAATAATGGAATGATTTTGATGAAACCAATGGCAATGGAAGGAACCTATGTTGTACATTATCAAGTTACGGAATCCAATGAACCAGTAATTATAAGGCACACTGTCAATGCAGTAGTGAATATAACCATTAAAGTAATTCCTGAAGAAGCCGTTATTAAATCTGGATCAATTCGTATGTATGGTATTACCAAAGAAGAATTTGTTGAAAAACCTCAGGTAAGCTAAACAATATATAAAAATACTACAATATTTTATATATCACTAAATACTGATGTTTATTGTGATATGTTGAAAAAAAATCTAATATTGATATGCTTAATATTTTTGTTAGAATTGGAATTTTTCAAATTATGAAACTATTCGAATACACCATTTTTTGTTTTCTACTAGAAAATTGACGTATATATAAATGCATAACTAACGGAGTGTTCAAAAAAAAAAAAAATTCTGTGATCTGTATCATCGATATAGAATTTACTTTCATCCTAACAGTGCAAATTATTTGGAAAATGAATAATGTTAATATTTATGATGGTGTAAGATACATTTCTGATCAAAATTCGCAGTACCAAAATGGTACATGTCCGTAGAAGACGTATATATGACAGTACCACACACAGTGGTTATTTAAAATTAGTTTTTATAGTGACATCTGAATTGATATGTACAAATTATTCAAAGACAGAAATCCACAATGAATTGTTTCACAGAGGACATCTAATGAGCGAAAGCCGAAATTCTATAACTATTTTATGTAGGTGTATAGGTGAGACTTCAGAAAAAAGTTGAACAAAGCTTGTGAATCTGATCAATGAATTAATTCACAAGAATTGCAGTTGTAAAATCGGTAACTATGTCATCATTGTCGACAGTTTTTATCTTTGCCTATAGTTTTCACAATTTTTTATTTCTGTTTATCTTCTTATTTCAGTTCATCATTATGAACCGTTAACAAGGAAGATGATAGAAATTAAATGAATAACAAAAAAAATCATTTGACACAAGTATTTGTGGCATGCGAGAAACCATCATTATATAATTTTATTGCAGAAGACAATTGAGCACTTGAATAATTTTGCCGGAAATTAGTTTCAGGTAGCTTCAAATATTCTTGGTCTCACTCTTGGCCACAGACTCATTTTCTTAGATAGATAGATAGATAGAGAGATAGATAGCATTTTATTTCCCACAAGTGTACATCCAATTACAGGAAATGTTGAATAAGTTGTTGATTACTTGTAACAGATTTTTAGATTTCAAACATGAAACATTTTGTCTAATAACGGAAATATTTTTTAGAATGGTTTGAGCAAAAAAGACCTTTTACACCAACATATCGCAAAGATAGTAAACACCTCTTTGGCAAATGTAGATGTCTTTACTGTTCTGCAATCCCCTCAACAGAATAACTCTTTCATTGATGTAAGATTTTCCGCCCACGGCTCTCCATATTATGCTCCTGAAAAGCTTGAAAATAAGATTACGGAACACCAAACAGAGGTGAGTTTTAAATTATTTCGAATTAATTTCAAAAATTAATATGTTTTGATTTCAGCTTGAAACTAAATTAGGTCTCAGTTTTGTCATGATTCACATAAATGAATGTTTGAATGAAACTGTATGTGGAATGGACGGATCATGTAGCAACAGATTAAATATAGTAGAAGAACCGGCTGTGGTTTTTACTAATAAAACTTCTTTCGTTGGGGTGAATGCTTTTATCGAACCCATATGTGGTACTATTCCCATAATACCACATTGTTTGAATGGTGGACAGCTCATTGGTGATATTTGTGAGTGCCCCTCTGGATTTGAAGGTCCTTATTGTGAAATTCTCGGAATTGGATTTACCGGAAACGGCTGGGCAATGTATCCATCATTCGATGCTTCAAATAAAACAGAAATTACTTTACATATCCTTTCACAAACTGATGATGGTTTAATATTTTATAATGGACCTTTAACTGCACGACAGGCTACACTATCAAAGGGTGAGAATTACTTTTAATAACACACCAACCATAAAGCAGAGTTATTAAATTTTTATGAACTGATTGAATGAATCAGGTGTATTATTTGACATTTCTCTATTCAGTTATTCAAATTTATGAATATTATTTGTATTACTACTGTGCAGTAATACAAAATGTTATTCTGTAGAACGTAGTAAGTCCTTCGATTTGGATGCATACATTTATATAAGTTAGGTGTGTTTTCAATATTGATAATATTTGGAGTTGTATCCTCATAACTTTTTGATAACCATAGTAGAAAACCAATATTTTTATTCGAGATCATTCAGTGCATTATACCAATATGTCACTCAAGTGAGATGATGACTATAACATCCTCCCTACTCTCAAACTTTGAGTCTACAAGTTTTGACCAAACAAATGTCATTTATGACTGACTGACTCGACCATGTACTACACGGTTTGGAAGGTGATTATTGGTTATTGATGCCAAGCGTGCTTTCTGAATGTATTGTGGCTAAAGGGAAAGGTCCTGACCGGCATATTCTTTAAAAAATAATAATACTCGAGTCTATGGCTACATAACATTAAATTAGTGCTGGTGGTTTTCTGGAACCATATTTAGGATCTAGGTTTATAAATAATGTATGACTTTTCGAAATAAGAGATTGAGTAATTCATCAGTACCTCCATGATGGTGTTTTTAATAGATACCTTGATTTACTTTTTTGACATTAGAAGCAAATCCAGTATATGAGGTGATGATGTTCATCATGAAGTATTCGGTTCTAGTTAAGACCGGTGTGGTCAGAAAGAAAATCATTTTCTTAAAAGGAATGCTGCTTCCCTACTCTGTGGGGATTTTTTTTGTGAATCCAAAAGATACATTAAAAATAAATGGATATACTTAAAAATTAGAAAAAATTATTGTACATTACATGATTAGGAATAAAAAACATTGAAATTGTGACACAATTATAAAATACATTTCTGGAGAGAATTTTTTTATTGGATACAGTTAATTTACTTTATTGCTAATGGGTAGGCCTAGAATTAAATTTAAAAAATGGATATCGAATAATACATCATAACTGAGAAATGATTGGTACCCATATATGTTTATCCAACTTGACAGTTGGCAGTGCCAATAAGAACTGAATTTTTTGGGATCATCCTAATGACAAAATTTTATTCTATATATGAAGGTTGGTCTTCTCAAGGAACTTGACCCATATTTTTGTCAGTTATATTTCAATATCCAGCGCAGTATTAGCCATAGAAGTAATTGCTTTCTGACAGATATTTTTCAAATCATATATTCTATGATAACCGGGAAATACTAATTTGTTCAGACTATTTATTTCAATGTGTAGTCGAAATTATACTATGTTCATTTAACTTTTTTTACTATCGCAACATGATGCATTATAATATTACAGGTTACATTTCCTTGGAGCTTAAGAATGGATTTCCTTTACTTCAAATAAATTCTGGATTAGGTACAGAAGAAATACATTTGACGGAAAACATTAAAAAGCTGAATGACGGAGCTCTTCATAAAATTAAAATCGGTTCTGGTTATGATGTAAGTATACTTAATAGTCACATGTCAGATTTTGAAAAACATGTTGGGTAGATATATATTTTTTTGTATAATAGTATATTTTAGCTGCTTAGTGTGTAGAAATTGTTTTCATTCTCCTCAAACAATATATTGCTGAATTAAGCTGTTTAAATGTGTTTAAAATCTGTTTTTCCGTTAATCGTTGTCGCCCCCATACGAACGACAACTCTCAGAAGTTGAGAAACTTGTGCGAGCTAAGGACTAACGAGGTCTTACCTATTAACGTGTGATTCTTAACACGGTTGCAGAATCATTCGAGCTTCCACCAAATAAATTCTCTCGAGAAAAATATCTGGTCGAGGCGGGAATCGAACCCACGGCCTGCCGATCGTGAGTCGGTCGCACTACCACGGCGGCCAATTCCACAACTTCTTACTCAAATCACTTATTTGTGCCTTCCAATTTAGTTTTGGGTCCATATATATTCCAAGAAATTTCAGTGACTTTTTCCTTGTATGTTTCTTGTTTGACAGCACGAGCCGTTGTGTTTTTTCTTTGTTTAGCAAAAGTATATTTTCAGTAAACCAAATATTTGCTTCAGCTAGAGCTTGCTTTGTTTGTTGTCTCAAGTCACTTTCATCTTTACCTTTCACTAGAAAAGTTGTGTCATCTGCGTATGCACTTGATTCATAAACCCTGATATTTTTGAGGTCATTTGTGTAGATGAACACAATTGATCTTAAAATAGAACCTTGTGGCACTCCTTGAGTTACTGGAAGTGTCTGAGAAAGTGAATTCTCCACCATGTTGTCTGAAGACGATTTGACAGGTATGAATCAAGCAGTTTGTATGGAATTCCTCTTACTCCATAATATGACTTCTCTAGCTGTAGGTCGTGATCGACAGTATCAACAGCTTTGCCTAAATCACAGCTCAATATCTGGGAGTCTTATTGAATATCACATCAAGTCAAATATACTTCATTGTCAGCAGAATATTCATCTTATAGACAAAGTCTAAAAATACAAACAACAGTACGAGTTAAAATATATTATACTAAAAAGGAACACATTAAAATATACATATACTAAGCGAGAAAATATTACTTCTTGAGGGTATCAATATTGGGACTTCATTAAGCACTTGCGCATACACTTGCGAATATGCGCAAGTGTATGCGCATATTCGCATACACTTGCGACTTAACAAAGAACCCACAAGAAAAAGTCTAATAGAGTCATATTACACGATCTCTGTGGCCAGTTCACATCACTTCCATGCCTTCAAATCGCTCATGCAGAAAATCCAATGTGGCATGAGTTTTGTGGCACGTAGCACCGTCCTGTTGAAACCACATGTTGTTGGTTTTCAACTCATCGACCTATAGCGCTCGCCGTTGACGGTGATGGCCTGACCAACGTCGTTCTCATAGAAATATGGACCGATAACGCCGCCAGCGCAAAATCCACATCAAACAGTGACTTTTTCGAGATACGTTCGAGGCTCTTGAATCTCATGTGGATTGGTATCGTCCCGAATTTGACAATTTTGTTTGTTCACATAACGATTCATCCAGAAATGGGTCTAATGGCTGAAAATAATTCTTCAATGAAAATAAGGGTCAGTTGCCAACTGCTCCAGGGATAATTCAGGGAACAAATGTCGTTGTCTATGGTTGTTCACCTTCAGTTCCTGAGTCAGTTGAATTTTGTAAGGGTACAGGTCCAAGTCACGACGCAAAATTCGCCAAGTTGTGATGTTTTCGGCAAATCTTGTGTTTTGTGGATGTACGGGTGTTGGTTGATGATTTACTGAATCAGTGGATCCAAATCTATCCACCACAGTGCGAATAGTCCTCTTGATAGGACGATTATGGCGACCGTAAAATGAAGAAAGCGCGCGGTGCGTTGCCCGAACAGAATACCCATTTTGATAAAATAATTTTATTATTTGCATGTGTTGGTGAATGCTATATCCGTCCATGGTGATTTGGCAGAACAAGATGGCCGCTATCAATTGTCAAAGTTCGGAAGTTCCTGTTGAAAGACTCTATAGAATAATTTTCTGTTGAAATCTTAACCAAGCACTTCCTCTTCGACAATATGGGTTCAGAAACGGCATAGCAACTGAACTTGCCATATAAAAAATAGTATCATACATAACTCAGAATGTAAACTTTAAAAAGTGTCAGGGTTATATTCTGACCTCACTGAAGTCGTAGTCAGTTGTTGCTGAGACTTCGAGATATTATCTTTATCCTCGCAGACAATGCATTCACCACTGAAGATGTTAGCCACAGTAGCAGACGAAACACATTTCTGTAGTCCTTCAATCATACTCCACCATCTCGGAGTTTTGTTTCTTTTCTATTCTCGTCTTCCTGAAATTATGTCAAATGTTTTTTTATCCAATTTACTGATACATTTACCATGGAAACTATCGTAGGTAGACCTATAATTGTCTTGAGAATTCATTGATTTACCAGATAAAATGAATGAATGATATTCTGGAAATTGATTACTCACAATCACATCAAATTAGGAAAACTACAATTTTTGAAAATGTCACTGATTAATACTTTTAATTGAGAAATAACCAACTCTCAAAATATAATTCAGATTATACTGAATCTGGGGTTTAATCAGATATCTGGGATCATATACTTTTTGTAAGTAATTTTTTATATTATTCTGTCTGTTGACATGTAAAAGTCATTTCGATAGTTATAATATTTGTACACATACTCTTTCTATATTTTCAGTCATTAGTATGTTTTTCTAAAAAGCTCTAAAGTAAATTTGTTTTAGGATATATCACTTGAAGTGGATGATTGCAAAACAGTATGTTCAATATGGAAAGGAAGAGAAAACAAAGGTTTAATTCGATCCAGTGGACCTCTTCAGTTAGGAGGAACCAAATTCAGATTCAGTGATGAAGAGTTCAAAGCTGTTTGGAGCCACTTACCTCCTACGTCCGTTGGTTTCACAGGATGTATCCGAAATTTGACTTACAACGATGTTTTTTATAATCTCGGAGCTCCATCGGATCAGTACCAAGCCTACTCTGATTGTAATTATGGAGTTGTACAGGCTGTCACATTTGGAATTGACTCAAATTTCTTGGTTGCTATCTTGGTGTGCGTTGCCATTTTAATAAGTGAGTACACAAATAATATATTTTTGCAATTCTTCATTTTACTAACTTGAATAACCAAGTATTGACTTGTGTTCGTAGTAGTGCATGTATTCTTGTAAAAAGAGGTATCGGATACAAGGAAATATATCAAAAATCGTATACATAGTATCAAATTGAAATATGTGGAGTTTGTTGTAAAATTCGTTGCTTGACAATCATAATAACTTCTTATATCGATCAAACAATTTATTCATTGTAAATGATACATATTAGTATCATTATTTTCATTGTGAAAACACATGCAGGTGCNGATGCCATTGAAAATATTTGTGTCTCTAACTAATGCGCTCGTGGAAATAGGTTGGTTGTTCAATATTGCTAATGTGACTTCGGGTATTATGAGGATGAGTGTGGCTCACATGAGACAAATGGTGTTTTTTTATTGAAAATATTGTTTCCAAAATATATAGGGAGGCTACTGTTAAAATACCATGAGCTTTGAAAAGAGGGTTTGCATATAACCTGGGACGCAGCTTTGCACATGTAGTAGACAGCCCTTTTTTTAAGAACAAAAATCATTTGAAACAAGTCTCTGGAGCAGTCTCCCCAGAAGGCAATTCCATATCTAATATGGGAATCTATCAATGGCATCTATGATTTTGTGGATAATCTCTATCATTGCTGTCATTGTAGATCATCCTTTCTGAAATCTGAATCTCTTTTAAATTACCACTTCAAAAAGTTTTGGTACAATTGAAATGGGTCTGAAGTTTTTGGAATATTTTCCCCTTATTTTATAAACTGGTATAACTTTTGCATGCTTCAGTTCATCTGGAAACACCCCTTCGTTTATGCATTTATTGATTATTAATGCAATAGGTTGCACTATTACATCACTTACATTCTTTAAAAGGCCGATTGAAATTCCAAACATATCCCCAGTTCTTTTATGTTTCATTTCATTTAAAATAGTTTTCATTTCTTTTTAATCCACCTCAGAACAATATTATGGTCGAATATTATTTATATTTCCAATTTTACTTCCTGTTCATGATCCTACCATTGCAAAATAGTTGTTTAGTTCATTAGCCACGAATTTGGATTTGTTGATTTTTGGAATTTTCGGTTCTGTTTCAGACTTGATAATACCATATTGCTTCAGTTCTGTTTACGGACTGTACAATATTGTTACGTTTTTCCTCGTGGGTTGACCTATAATTGACTACACTGAACAATAATCAAATTTAACTTTATTTCACTTTAAATGCAACAAACACTTCAACTGAAACTTAAACTATTATTCGAATGCCTGTCGCCTTACCAGATCGCTTCGCGTAACGCACTGTCACTTCTCCTGAAAAGCTTG